>JANHGL010002032.1:0-18971 GCA_024611195.1 Ceyx melanurus
GGGCGGGGGGGGCGCGTGGAAGACCGGCGACGGCGGGAGGGGGGGGGGGGCCCCGGGAGCGGGAGGAGGAACCGTTGCGGCGCGCGCGGGAGCGGATTGGTCCAGAGAGCGCGGGGGGGCGGGGCCAGCGGCGCTGAGGCGGGTCCCGCTGCCGTTGCCACAGCAGCGCGTCCCTGGAGACGCGTCCCCTCCGCACGGCAAAGGCTTCTCGGGCAGGTTGTCCGGAGGAGTCTGGGGCTGCTGCCCGGCAGGTCAAGTCCCTAGAGGCAGTTCGGAAGACACTGAAGATGACTTAAAGAGATCGGAATGGATTCGGGAGGGGAGAGTTTCCTCCAAGCACAAAATGATCTCAGGTAACTTCCCTGGAGGAGTCCGGAGCTGTTACCCAGAATTTCAGGTGCCTGGAATGGGGCTCAGAAGACACTGCAGAAAACTTCAGGAGTTTCAAATGGCTCCCAGAGGAGAGAATTTCCAAAGAAACTGGAAAAAAAATAATCTCAGGCAGTTTCCCTGGAGGAGCCTGGCTGCTACCCAGGATCTCAGGTACCTAAAACACAGGAGAAATGATTATGAGAGACACCTGAGATTACTGTTGGGTAAATGCTGGAAGAGAAAAATGATTCCAGGTAGCTCCTTGGAGTAGTCTGGGGATGCTACTTGGGGTCTCATGTACCTATAAAGGGAGTCAATGGACACCAGGAGTTTCTTTGAGGATCCTCGAATGGATTTCAGTGGAGTTTCCTCTAAAAGTGAAAAATCATCTCAGGTAGCCTCTTTGGGGGAGTCAGTGGCTGCTACCTCAGGTTTCAGCTACCTAGAAGGGCAGTCAGTGGACATGAGGAGTTTCCTTGAGGATTCCGGGATGGATTTCATGGGAGCGAGTTTCCTCCAAAGAGGAAAAATCATACTGGGTAGCTTTCCTGGAGGAGTTTAGGGTTTCTACCCAGTATTGTAGGTCCCTAGAAGGCAGTTCAGAAGACACTGGAGATACTTGTCACAATACTTGGATGGATTTAAGAGGAGAAAGTTTTTTCCAAAAGGGAAAAATCATCTCGGGTCTCTTCATTGGAGGAGTCTGCAACAGTTACCTGAGGTCTCAGGTGCCTAGAAAGTCGGTCAGTGGACACAAGGAGTTTCCATGAAGAGTCTCAGAGGAGTTTCCTCCAAAAAGGAACAATCACCGTCGGTATGGACCCTGGCGGAGTCTGGGCAGCTACCTGGGGTCTGAAGTTTGTGAATCAGAGGGAAATGATTTAGGGAGACACCTGGGAGGAGTCCTGAGTGACTTCCCAGTGAGTGGCTTTATTCCAAAAGGAAAAATTAGTCTTTCTTAGTATCCTTGGAGTAGTCTGGAGATGCTACTCGGCATCTCAGGTACCTGTAAGTGAAGTCAATGGATAGCAGGAGTTTATTGAGGATCCTCGAATGGATTTCAGTGGAGTTTCCTCCAAAAGTGAAAAATCATCTCAGGTAGCCTCCTTGGGGGAGTCAGTGGCTGCTACCTCAGGTTTCAGCTACCTAGAAGGGCAGTCAGTGGACATGAGGAGTTTCCTTGAGGATTCCGGGATGGATTTCATGGGAGCGAGTTTCCTCCAAAGAGGAAAAATCATACTGGGTAGCTTTCCTGGAGGAGTTTAGGGTTTCTACCCAGTATTGTAGGTCCCTAGAAGGCAGTTCAGAAGACACTGGAGATACTTGTCACAATACTTGGATGGATTTAAGAGGAGAAAGTTTTTTCCAAAAGGGAAAAATCATCTCGGGTCTCTTCATTGGAGGAGTCTGCAACAGTTACCTGAGGTCTCAGGTGCCTAGAAAGTCGGTCAGTGGACACAAGGAGTTTCCATGAGGAGTCTCAGAGGAGAGAGTTTCCTTTAAAAAGGAACAATCACCATCGTTATGTACCCTGGAGGAGTCTGGGCAGCTACCTGGGGTCTGAAGTTTGTGAATCAGAGGGAAATGATTTAGGGAGACAGCTGGGAGGAGTCTCGGGTGAGTCCCCAGAGAGTGTTTTTTTTTTTCAATTTTTAGAATTTTTTTTCCCAAAGGAAAAATTAATCTTGGGTAGTATCTCTGGAGGAGTCTGGGGCTGCTCCTCGGGGTCTCAGGTACCTATAAGGGGAGTCAATGGACACCAGGAGTTTCTTTGAGGATTCTGAAATGGATTTTGAGTTTCCTCCAAAAGTGAAAAATCATCCCTGGTAGCTTCCTTGGAGGAGTCAGTGGCTGCTGCCTCAGATTTCAGCTACCTACAAGCACAGTCAGTGGACATGAGGAGTTTCCTTGAGAAGTTCTGGATGGATTTCTGAGGAGTTTCCTCCAAAGAGGATAAACCATATTGGGTGGGTTTCTTGGAGGAGTCTGGGGCTTCCACCCAGTATTTGACATGCCTGGATGGAAATTCACCAGACGCTAGGAGATACCTGCCGCAATACTTGGATGGATTTCAGATGATAAAGTCTTCACCAAAAGGGTAAAATCGTCTTGGGTCTCTTCATTGGAGGAGACTGTAACAGTTACCTGAGGTCTCAGGTGCCTAGCAGCTTGGTCAATGGACACAAGGAGTTTTCCATGAGGAGTCTCAGAGGAGTTTCCTCCAAAAAGGAACAATCACCATCGGTTTGTACCCTGGCGGAGTCTGGGCTGCTACCTGGGGTCTGAAGTTTGTAATTCAGAGGGAAACGATTTTGGGAGACAGCTGGGAGGAGTCCTGGGTGAGTTTCCAGAGAGTGGCTTTATTCCAAGAGGAAGAATTAATCTTGGGTAGTATCTCTGGAGGAGTCTGGGGCTGCTACCTAGGATGCCAGTTGTCTAAAGCAGAGAAAGTTACCTCAAGTGTCACTGTGTGGAAGTCCCTGAAATGCCTTTAGGGAAGGATGGAAGGCTTCTGTTAATGCTGATGTCCCCTGGAATCAGGGCAGTGTCAAGGTCTGGCTGGCAGGTGTCGCTCACATGCTCAGGGAATAGCCGATCGCCAGTTCTGGGGTCAGGAAGGAATTTTTTCCCCGGGGCACACTGGCACAGGTCCCCGGGGTTTTTTGCCTTCCTCTGCAGCACTGAGCACGGCCTCTAGCCAAGACCGGCCCCTCGGGGCCATTTCTGGCCTTCTGTCCATTCCCTGCTCCTGCAGGAGAAGGGTCCAGCTCTGCCCTCCATCCCTCGCTTCTTTGCCCTGTGCCAGGTTGCCAGGGGAACCTTCAGGAACCTCCACACATTAGGGCCCCGGGCTCTGATGCCCTGCACGAACCGTGGCCGGCTGGGACAGCCCGAGGGCGTTTTGCCGCTCGCTGTCCAGCCGTGCCTGCAATAAAAGCGGAGCGTTGGTCTCCAGAGCCAGAGGTGCTGTTTGTGTCTCGTCTGTTCTGCTCGCAGCCCGAGAGGAACTCCTGTGATCCTGCCCCTCGGGATCAGGGCAGCAGCTCCGTCCCCAGGGGCAGATCAGCCTCATCCCCGCTGCCCCGTCTCCAGGGGCTGAGGATCAAATGGCCCAGCCCTGCCCTGCTGCTGTGCTCGGCCCGTCCCACCGCCCCAGCTCTGTCCCCACGCCCCGACTCCGATCTCCCGCCGCTGCTCCCACCCCCTGCCCCGGTACCCACCCACTGCCCGGACTCCCTCCCGCCGCCCCGGTACCCACGCCCTGCCCGGGCTCCCTCTCCATGCCCCGCTGTGTTCTCCCCCTGCAGGCGAGACAGAGCACTTGGAAGCTGCTGCTGCTCATCAATGTCCCAGGTGTCCCTGACGTGCTCCTCTGCCCCTGGAGCAGGGCCAGGCATCGCAACACCCTGCCCAGGCTCTGTCCCGTGCCGCACCATTCCTGGCCATGCCAGCACTGCCCCTTCTCACCATGGCAGACATCTCACAGCTGCTTCGAGCTTCATCCCTCCAGGTGCTGTGCAGCCAGCACAGAGCTCCTGTCTATCCCCAGCACCTTCCCAGCAGCAGGGTCCCTGGCCCCACCAGCTCGGGGTCACAGCTCCCACTCAGCAGGGTGACCCCAGGGAAGGACAGCACCCGAGGGTGGTGGCACTGAACAACGCTGTCTCCAAACCCAGCTGCCAGCGCAGCCACAGGCAGAGGGGCATCAGGATTAATGCGACCCCTCTGTCCCATATGGGACGGAGTCTCCTTCAGCACCCGGGGGGCAGGGAGGGGACAGGGATCTGGAGAAGAGCCCTTGGGTTTGATTGTCTCCTCGGCCGAACTGAGCTGGTCGTGGTGCCGTGGGCGGGCAGCGCTGCCTGCAGGCGCAGATCGGCTCCTCCAGCTCCTTCCTCGGTTCCCCGTGTGGCAGAGCTGCCTGCGAAGGCAGTGGAAGCTCGGGCAGGATTTGTCCCCGATGGAAGGGACCCTGCCCCAGGGTCTCACAGGAAAAGAAGCCCAGGAAGGGGCTCTGCTTTCAGCTGCTCCCTCAGATGCTTCTGGTTCCCTGGGACATGGCCAGGCTGAGCCGAGCACCATCTGCCTCCTTCACGGGGTAAGACCAAGCTGGTCAGGGGGTATTTGGCAGTCCTATCAATACTCCTCCCAAACTGAACTTGGTGTCAGTCAAGCTCCTGAGTGAGAGTCCCACTGTCATTTATGCCCATGGGGATGGCAAAAGGCAGTCCTGTGTACTGTCCAGTGCTTCATTTCTCTGGTTTCTGCATCACTCAAGACACGCCAGTTTTGTTTTTTATGCCAGTCTGGGTGGTGCAGTTGGTATCAGGGAGGGAAGGGGTGGCATGGGTGCATGGATGGATGGATGGATTGCAGGAACCCTGTGGAGAAGGATTGGGAGATGCTAGTGGGTGACAAATGGGACAGGAGCTCTGTGTCCAGCTCTGGAGTCCCCAGCACAAGACACATATGGACCTGGGAAAGTAGTTTGAGAGCTTTGTACCTGAGCCACATGGGTTCCTGTGGGTGTGCAGTGTAAGTGCTATTTAACATGACCAGAGGAGGCCACCAAAATAGTCTGAGGGCTGAGACACCTCTGCTATGGAGAAAAGCTGCTTTATGTGGAGATGTCAGCCCCATCCACTGCCTGCTGCCTTGTCTCCCCTTGCTGTGGGTCCCAGATGGGGACTTCCCCATGAATGATAAAACCCAGTCCTGAGGGTCTGGTGACAGTCCCAGCCTTCACCTGTCCCCTTCTATGAGAAACTACACTGTGCTGCTCCTCACAGCTTGAAGCAGCAATCTCTGTAGAATAAAGGTTATTTTCAAGCTCACAGCACTAGGACTGTGTGAATAAAAGCTTACAAACTACACCATTGATTTAGAAGCTCTGGTAAACTTGCACTTTAATTAAACATTTCCATATATTAATTCACCTTCTAGTAAAATGTGCAGGTGTAGTCAGATCAAGTATGGAACCCAAGGATTTCTTTCTTGCTTACACTTTCCAACTGTTCATGACGTCCTCGCTCTCAATAACTTTAATCAGTGGTTTGAGCCTCTCTTACAGATTCTTCCCCTCCTTTACAGGAGGAATAAATCACAGCCTCACGTGAGCACATTCAACTTTGCATCATCTCCTTTAACAGTTGGATCATTTCCAGCACCTGTAAAGACAGTAAGAAGAGCATTTACACACCTGCTCAAAAACCACCACACATCAAAATCCCAAATCCTCTGCATCAGCTCTAGACCCAGTTCTCAGCGCTGATCATTGCTGCTCTGCTGCAGGGAATTTGTTGTTAGGCTATTTTGGTAGAGTAGCAAGGAAAGGCAGAGTTCTCACAGTTTGTCATCACTTCAAAATACTTTAAAAACCTGTCTGAAGTCGTGTTAAATAGCACTTACACTGCACACCTACAGAAACCCATGTGGCTCAGATGCAAAGACTGATTTACTACCTCAATTAAAATACAACTTTTATTCTGTACCAGGCTTATTGCTGCTGCTGCTTTAATTAGTTTCTCCCTCTCCCCCTTCCCTAACTGTTACAAAACAAACTGCCTGAGTTTCAGAAGCTGCTTGTATCCAGCTTTCAGCTGCTGCCCTTCTGGGTAACCACCCTGTGGGCTTTAGACCATGGGGCTTTGCTGATCCTCTGCCAGCTGTGAGAGGAGAAATTACACTTGAAGACAACACCTCTGAGCAGAAGCTGATTTTGTGAGAAAACTGACCTGCTGCCTCTTGCTTTTGTGTGGTTTGGCTGAGTGGTGAATATCCTTCATGGCTCTTCCCGTGGGGATTACTGTGCCTGGCCTCTTTGTGTCAGGATTCACACATTTGTCAGCTACAATTGTCATGATGTCTCTAAACATCTGCTCCAGCTGTGCATGTTGTTCTTCATCTCATACCTGCAGCTTCTCTTTTGATAAAACTTGTACAGTAAAAATAAAAACAGTTAAGAAATATCAGAGCTTTGACTAAAGAGTGAAAACTCCAGTACCTTTGTTAACTTCTGCTGCTGGTCACACCATTTCTGGTACAGGCCAGGATGCCTTTGTCCTTCTTGGCCACCTGGGCACACTGCTGGCTCATGTTCAGCCAGGTATCCACCAGCACCCCCAGGTCAGACTGCTTTCTGTCAGGCAGCTTTCCAGCCACTCATCCCCAAGCCTGTAGCATTGCCTGGGGTTGTTGTGACTGAAATGCAGGACCTGGCACTTGGTCTTGTTGAACCTCATACAACTGGCCTCAGCCCAACCTTGTCCAGGTCCCTCTGCAGAGCCTTCTTACCCTCAAGCAGATTGACACTCCCACCCAATTTGCTATCAGCAAGACTCGTTTTAGTTGCTTAAATGCGGTTCTGCTGTTACCAGTCCAGTCAAGATCTTCATGCTTTGCACTCTAGGAGGCAGCAGATGGCTTCTTTTCGCTCAGATCCCAGCTGGCTCTGGCGGCTCCGAATTTCCAATCCTAGGTACGTAACCACTCACTGGGCGATTCGAGCCGTTTCCTTTGATACTCGACATCCACTAATTCCCAGGAAATTCAGGAGGCTTATAGTCAGGGAGAGACATTGCTCTCTAGTCTCTGCGGCAAACAAAACACATCCACGTACTTCAATACAGTCCCTTGGTTATTTTCTTGCCTCCAAATTTCCAATTCTTTTGCTACCCGATTCCCAAAGCCTATTCTTAAAGCCTTGAGGCAAAACCATCCAGGTATATTGTGTCTTCCTCCCTGTATCGGGATTTTCCCACTCAAAAGAAAATGCTCCTGGGTTTCAATATCCAGGGTAATGCAAAAAAAAAAAAAAAAAAAGGCATCTTTCAAGTCTGGGTCTGTGAACCACCCTGGCTCTCCTGTAAGGGTCGTTAACACTGTGTTTGGATCTGCCACTACAGGATGAATGTCCTGGGTTATCTGATTTATTGTCCCCAGGTCCCGAACCAACTGGTAAACCCTACCATTAACCTTTTTGACAGGTAAGGTGGGGGTGTTTTATTCTGATTCACATTCTGCTAATAACTTGTATGTTAAAAAATACTCAATTGTGGGCACCAACCCATTCCTAGCCTTCAGTTTCAGGGGATACTGTTTAATTCTTACCAGGGAGGATCCTGGTTTAAGGTTGATTCTTACTGGTTCTTCTCTTTTGGACTTCCCTAGAACTTCTGCAGCCCACACAATAGGAATCACAGCATCTTCCACCTCTGGGGCTTTTTATTTTCAGGACTTACATATCTTATAACAACAAGGCTATTGCCTCAGCATATCTATTTTCCAATATTAAAATTCCTATTTTCCCATACTTAAATTTAACTTCTGCTCCTACTTTTTTCAAGCAGATCTGTCCCTAACAATGATTTTGGGGAATTTGGTGTATATTTTCAGTGCTCAGCTCTCCCTCCAAAGTGTTTAAAACAGATTAAATATCTTGAGTAGCAATCAAAAATTCAGTTTTCTCAGTTCCCAACTTTGTTTCAACCAGAGGTTCTGATGGGAGACACTTATGGTTTCTTTCTGCAATCAGATTAAATCCTTCTGCCTTACTGGCTGTCCCTCCTTGTTCACAACTACCTTCCCTTGATCCTCCTGCATCACCAGTCTCATCTGCTTGCCTGTGACCACCTTCTCTTGCCCTGGCCACATTACTAGCACCATCCAGGCAATCTCTCAGCCTCTGCTGGGGAGTAACCATTAATCTTTGCCCTATACTACTTTTTTTCTCATCTTTCTCCAAACCCAGAACAAAAGGGTCACTGGGGGCCAGATTTAAACCACATTCTTTTTGCCATTCTGGGTGACAAAGTAAAGAATATTTCAGCATGTAATACTTAATCACATTTTTCTTCCCTCAGTCAGAAACAACATTAGTTCTAACACGGTATTATAATTTAAAGTGCCATTTCTAGGCCATTTCTCCCCATCATCCAATTTGTACAACAGCCATCACTGATTACAATATTTAATTAGATTATTTTTTGTCACATTCCCACTTGGGGATCCACCTAATTTCATCCAATGTCTTAAAAGACATCCTAATGGAGAGTTTTTCAGAATATCATTTTTAGACTCTCACACCCTTTAGTCAAATACCAATTAATAAACAATTAATCTTGCAATCTCATGGATCCATCAAATTTCAGGAACATCTGGGTCACCAAAATGATACCAAAAATTCCAGTCCACAGAAAGAGCCATCTAAAACTTGACTTAAGGCTTCAGAAGGCAGACATTGTTTATTGCAGTGCTGGATGCATGAGGGGGTAGTCCCTGCTAACATGCACACCATGCAGGCTTCTCTGTGCCATATTTATACATAAAATGAGCAATTAATTGAATCCACCCTCTTTACAGTGGTTGGTTAGTAGCTGACATACAATTATTACACTGCTGACTCCATACTTCCACTATTGCACATGCTTTAAGGGCTCTATCTGCCCTGGGCTGGGGTATTTTGACCTATGGGTGTGACTTTTAATATTATAATGAAGGTAGTGCAGCTAAGGATATACAAGCCTTAAATTCTCCTGCCAAGTTGGCAATATACAATTGATTAGTTGTCCTCAAGGCCTCGTTGCTCTGGGATCCTTCTGCTAAAAGATGAGGAGAAACCTGGCTATTTAGGATAACCATGTAAGGCAGAATGATCTGCTTATCATTTACTGTTACAGGACTTAGCTTGCAAACATCAGCTACTTGCTTACAAATATTAGTACCCATTTGAAAAACTTCCAGGAACACTTGTACCAGAAGCTGTAACGAGTAAGTCAGCTAATTTCTTCACTATTCTTATAAACTAAGTATTTTGCAATAAAATATCAGCTACACCTTTCAGGAAAAAGCATTTAGAAAGTCTGAAATTGAGGAGAAGAAAGGCTTGGAGCTGCCTTTTTTTGGAGGCACTCTTCCCATAGCAGCTGTCTACAGCACTGAAAAAGTCTGTGCTTCATGGTGTGTTCTACCCAGCTTTGAAATTTACATTTATTATCACAATTCAACTGCTCCTGTGCAACCCAAGGTCACTGTTGGATCTTGGGAGTGTAATAAGTAAAAGGCTACACCTGTGGGGAGGAGGGGCCAGGACAGGTGCAAGGGATTCCATCCCATAGAATCATGATAAAGCTGAGGGATCATGGGCATTGAGTTTGGTTTTTTTTTTTATGCAGTTATGGTGGTCTGGGTTCCTTCTGCTTTTGATCCTAATATGTGACTTCAGTTCTAAAATCCAGCTCCTAAACCTGTTTCCTGTCTGCTGCTGAGGCCAGTCTGGGAAAGAAAGATTTGTTCTTTCTTTAGGTTAAGCAGCAGAAGGCAGAAAAGCTTGAAAAGGTAAAAAAAAAATCTTCCTACCCCCCAAAAAAGCCGAACCCAAAATTATTAGCCTAGTTTTCAAGATTCAGAATTAATTTTTGAAAATTTTTACCTAGCTCTGCTACTTCCTTGGTTGCTTTAATGTGGTTTTCTGTACAGTATCTCTCAGTGGCAGAGTATTTTTATGCTTTTCTGATGTAAGTGGGGAACAGACTAAATAACTGATCTGATTTTCATATGAAATACATGCCCGTGGCATTTCTAATAAACACATTTTCTACAGTGCAAGGGAGAAAGACTCCAAGTAATTTTAAAATAGAGTGATGTGCTGATATGTGAACTCGTCTAGTACTATAGTAATGTATATCAAATATTAGTGTTCCTTGGGTTGTAGTGTGGAAAAAATAACATCTTTGTTTTCTTTCTAGCAGAGACAAACATCTTGAAGGCAGATGAGGAAGAAGAGCTTGCTGGGAAATACTGGGAAATACTGGGAAGCCTCTTGAATATCAACCTGGAACACCCTAAGCCAACTAGAACAGCCATAAGGTTTCTGAAATTCAGGTATGAATCATACATTATCTGAAAAGAGGATTTTGAAGATGGCTTAATTCTTGCTATGTTTCACAACTAAAATTGCTGCCTAGCTGCCTGAGAAAAATATTGCCTTCTTGTGTACATTTGAAGTTGGGCTTTAATGCACTGTCCCGAGAGATTATAGAACTGGTAATTATATTTATATTGGGGATAAATATATTGCATGCCTTCTTGAGTTTCTTCTAGTAGAATTTGAATGATTGGATTGTTGGTTATGAAAAATATTTTAATAAGGCCTTTGTCTATGTGGCATATATTTCTATTTTCTGTGGAGACAAACTTAAGGTGGCTAAGCAAAGGACATGTGAGTTGGGCAGCAGGTCAGTAAACTAGACTCTAACTTCCAGAGCAGTTAATGAGAGTGTTGTTTTCTCTGGCCTGTGGTGATAGGAATTAACCTGCTTTTTCAGTGGACAGGCTGTGGTTATTTTGGTTTGTTTTGAGGATTTTCTTCATTAGATTAAGGATTTGTTACTTGTTGCTGTTGGGCATGCTGTGGCTTTTGTTAGAGGATGATGAGATAGGTTTGGAAATGTACTGTGGGAAGTTAAGTGAGTTTTAACTATGCACTTTAACAGAAATAGGTCTATAGGCTGAACTGGTGGAAAGAAGTTGTGTTAAAAGTAATATAACAGTGTGCAATTAGTAAATTTTTAGTGACAATCACTACTGGAGTTGCATCAGTGGACTGCTGACTTTTACCTGCTATTGTGACTGCTGCATAATAATTTTTAATGCTATGATTTCTGTACAAATTTTCATGTATTTTCTAAAGTTTAAGAAGGGGGGGAATAATATGTTGGTTGTTTTTGTTTTTTGTTGGTTTTTTTTTTTTTGTGTGGTTTCATTTGTTTGCTTGTTTTTCCCTTCAGACTAAAATGTTTGGTACTAAAAGAAACAGATATAGATATATCAGTAAGGATAGCTTTATTGATAGAGCTCCTCAACAGAAAAACATGTGCAGCTGTAAATTTACTGCATATCACACACAGCTCAAGGCTTATTTTTTACATGAAATATTACATTTTAATTAAAACCACTTCTGTTTATAATTTTCCATGACCTGGACACTAACGAGCAGGTAGTTTCTAAATGCCAGTTATGTCTTTGATTGATGTGGACCCTTTTTTGGTAAAGAAGTCAATGAGAATTTGCATCTGCCTTGGTAACTGTGGTGTTTCTTCCTGGGGTGTTGTGACTTCAGGGTGGACAGAGTGGAGGGGACAGGTGGACCCTAGGACCCTAAGGAGTCAGAGGGTAGCTGATATTCCCTGCTACACTTTGTTTAACAAGGAGACAAGAAGTTGGTGGGGGCAGGGGTTTTTCTGGGCTAGACCTGACTTCATGTGTCCCCTAAAATCCATGGCCACCCAAGGTTGGGTTTTGTATACAATTTTATATCATTCTTCCCTTCATATTCTTTCTTCTCTTTTTCTCCTGTTATTAATTAAAAGTGTTAACTTCCAATCTTGAGTGAGGCTGTTTCATGTGGGCTTTCCCTGAGCCTTAAATGAGGACAATGATCTATCTACATATCTTTGAGATACAGTACCTGAGCAGATATTTAGTGCTGAGTCCATGATTTAGTCTTCACAGATGAATCATTGAAGGTAGCACAGCACAACCCTGTCTTGATATTGTATCAAAAAATAAAAGCTGAATGGAAGACAACTTGAGAGTATTAACCACCTCAGGTAGTAAATTTTAATAGGTTTATTTGAGTTATTCATATTTAATTCAATGTTATCCTGCAATTATGAGTAATGGATGTGTCAATATAAATCTCAGAAAGGTTAGTTTAGAATGAATGTAATAAATCTCTATAGGTTGCTTCTCATCCTTAGATATCACATTAAAACAGTTTGAAATTATAAGACTAATACAAGCCATTGAAGTTACTTCAAGGTTGGAAAATATGGTGAAAACTTTCGCATTTATAATTTGTAGTTGCTCATATGTACTCTATTTCTAGAATGAGAGATTCCCATTTATGTAAAATATGTCAAATATATATGTAAGCCCTATCAAGATAGTTGCCTTAAAACAGCATTCTCACCCAAGTGTAATATCACAGTCTTGTTTTGGGATACTGATGGAAGTATGAGACTAAATAGACCTTGCTAATTAAGTGAGTAAGCATTTCCCTCTTTCATGTTACCTTTGGGAGTTGCATGTTTTATTCAGGAAAATACTAATTCAGGGTTGTTTCCATTCCTGTACTCAGCAGATGGTGATTCTTGCTCTGTTTGTTTATTCTCTTTCAAAACAAAATGGGACAAGTCAACATGAAATATCACCTACAAGAGCCTTTATTTTCTTAGGTTAACAAAACTAAAGTAGAACTCGTGTCCTAAAGGAATATATAAAATATTATGGATTTAGGAAGAGGCAGGCAGCAAATATTTTGGAGACAACCAGTCCATAGATCAGATGGCAACAGGCATTTAAAACTGCAGAAAGATATCTGATCTAGTACCTAACCCCTAACTTTCTGCAAAGTGTCAATTCCAGCATTCAAAATATATCAAGATTTTCCTTGTCTTTGTGTTTTTTTTAAATCACCTTAGCAGCAAATGGATGATGCTCCAGTTAGTCACTGCATGCAGCTCAGCTCATGTTAGAGAGGGCAACTTGGCAGAGCCCTAACAAGGCTGCCATGCTTTATAATAAGGATATTGACCAAGTGATCAGAATGTGAGTGATACTAGAAAATTAACTGCTTTATTAAGCACTTTCAAGTTAGTCTGTGGCAAACTATTCATTTCATGCAATTAAACCAAATCAGATTTCAAGCAATTTATTGATTTATGCATGACACAACAGGACTGCAGGGAACAGATCATTGTAGGCTTTGAAGTCATAGAACACGAGCAAAGCAATCTACTGTAAACTGATATGAATAATAATTACATGATCATAGATTAATTTGTATTAAAGTAGGAGTTAGTCCAAATTCTGACTTGCAGCAGGGTCAGACCAGTTTGCACAGGGATTTGTAGAATGGTCTCAAAAACCTTCCATTTTTGTTTATGTGCTTTGTTTCTGGATAATCAGGACATGGTCCTGTAAGAACTGCATGCAATTCCAATGCCAGGGACTTTCACCAAACTCAACAAGTGGAAGTAGATGTCAACCAGATCTTCACAGAACATTTAACATGTGTATTTGCCTCAACATAGTTTGAGGTTTAAACTTGTATAAAAATTGTGTCCCATCACTTTGCTGTGAAACTAGAATACTGAAAGTCCTTCTGCTGTTTAGCAGATATAAAAACGATTGGGATCCAGTTCAGAACACAAAGATGCTAACATGGAACCTGGAGCCAGGAGAGAGTCTAATATTAGTTAAGTAACCTGAACTACCAGCTTATTTCCTAAAATTCTTTTTCCTTATTTGTTTTGATTTTTATTTTTTTTTTAATTAAGTCTCTTATAGCTATCGTGTCCTTACTTACCTATTCAAATTAGGATCTGTTGCTATTAGGAAATGTAAGGTTTCTTTTGTTTTCAGAATTTCTCATTTCCACAAATGAACCTCTAATGTTTTAGTGTTTCAAGAAACCTCTGATGATAATCAGTAGCTAATCATTGATTTGTCATTACAAGACGCATAACTTGATTTGAGATAATTAGGGGAGAGTCCTGCCCTCCTAAACTTTCTGAAAGCTTCAGCTGGAGCAAGGGGGGGTTGTCTCATGTTTGCCAGTAATTCTAAATAAGAATTCAAGGCCAGTAACATGGAATCAGAGGAAAGAAGGATAGTTCTCATTAAAGCTGGATAAAACTCAGATTATATTGTCTGGGCTGGTGTGGAAAACTAATGGACTGTAGAAACAGTGGATATTTTTCCATTGAATGGCTTAATATAATGCTATGGCATGAACTAAGTACAGAATTTGTTGCTTGCATGTAAGAGTTTCCATGTGGACAGATAATATTAACACACACATTAGTGCTTATTTTGCATTAAAGAAAACCCTGGGTATGAATTTGAGAGTCAAATGGTATATTTGGGCTGATAGAGCCAAGATGGCAGAACATACATGGGTTTCAATATGCAAAAACCCCAGAACAATCTGACAGAAGCAGTGCTCCTTGGGAAACCTGTTTGGAGATATTTGTGCCTTGCAACAAATCTGTCAGTATGCAATATCTGTTATTAAATAACTGTGAGGCTAAAAATGTCCAGAGTTTCTCTTGTTTACATACCAAGTAGATTTTCAGTGCCACTATGAAATCTGCATAATTTTAAGCTTCATATTTCTAGCTTTGAGGGTTTAATTAGTCAATTGTAATTCTGAGGGGTTGGATGTGCTTGTAAGGTTGATAATTGTTTTGAGATTTAGTTGATTCTGAGACTTAACTAAATCTGGTAACTCAATCTCACACGTTAGTAAAGCATAATACTGAATGTAGCAAGCAGTTTCATTAATATTTCTTTAACATAAAAATGGTGTATTATACAAAAAGAGTGCATTCATGCCATGTAGTGCTTATGTTATAAATGATACATGTGTACACAACATATATGCATTGCAATGGTATATTGATGATAATATTCCACATTGCAGTAGTATTTTCTCTCTGCTGCTACTGGTATGGAATGTGGATGAGACGAGGAAGTTCAGAAAAATGGAGGACTATTCTTTCCCTAAGTAGTAGTAATTTTTTTTTCTGTCTCTTAATGGGAAAGAATTTTTAGAGTGAGAGTTTGGGGTGTGTTACTGTAAAGTCTGGATAATACGCTGCTTGGTTAATTAACCATAAATGCTGAAAGTTACTCACAAATGGAGTATTTCTGTTCATAATCACCTTTTGAAAGTATGCAGTATGAAAGGCATAACAGCAGCAACAAGAGCAAAAAATGGAGCTCTCAAAGCCTCAAGCCAATAACCAGGTGCAGAGATAATTATTCCAAGTGTCTATACTTATATGGGCTAGAACTATGAATCCATTGCCTGCAAATTAGTCTGTACAAAGGTGATTAGGGAAATTAATTTAAGTTCATTAGCCAATAATATTACAGCATTCCTGATTTCTCTGCTGCCAACATGAGCAGAGTGTGCTGGAGCACATAGTCTCTCCCTAGGCTGCAGAGGAGCATGGTAGAGCAGATATCCACAGTGCAGCCTGTGGAAGGACCTGCACTAGAGCAGGGGAAGAGTGAGGAGGTAGAAGCTGTTGTGGATGGACCACAACCCTCCCATTCCCAATCCCTCTGTGTCCCTGCATGTTGGGGAGGTGGATGAGTGGGAAGTGAAGAAGTAAAGCTGAAATCTCTTCTGGACTCCTCAGGGAAGGCAAGAGAGCAGCTGGATGGGGATCTGTCAGCTGGTCAAGGTCGATCTGCCATATTCTGCCATGTCCATGTTCATCTAATCACACACGTGGCCAATACACTCGGGCAAAGTTTTCTAGATCTAGATTTAGAAGCACAGTATTAACTGGTGATTTAAAAGATCTTGTCATTCTTTGCTTGAAAACTATTTTGAGAGTAAAACTATCCAGTGGAAGTATTTGATTAAGCTAAGATGGAGAGCAGACACAAGGCAGAAATAAATCATGGCATTTTTACATCGCAAAGAAAACCTGCATATGGAGTCAGTCATCCACTCAGTTGAGTGTATGAACACAGTCTCATTAGTTACTCTGATCATAAATTTAGTAGTAGTGAGAAATAGAAGACAGAAATTGTAGCTTTTACACATGTAGCAAGGTAAATTGGGTATCCAAACCATAGCAAGTTTCACCACAGATATAATTCTGATGTCTTTCCAGAATTCCAGCTCTGACGTAACTTTTTTTCCTTCTCTTTGGTGCATTTGATTTTTTTATCAATCCTTAATGAAGATGAACTCAAATCCTTGCAGTGTTCTTATTAAAACTTATATTGAGCATGCCCAAATACTGGAAATAGCTTTTTACTTTGTTGAGCAAACTTGTGGTACAGTCTATTACTAGGCATGAATGAGATTAGTAAATATTAAGTCTCAGTATTTTCAATCCCATTACATTAATGCTAAGAAACTTTCACTGAACCATATTATAGTAGTGTGAAAAAGTGGTATCAGTGGTAAATTTACTGAGATATTTAAATTTAAGGACTATGGAAAAAAGATCTAGTTTATGTAAAAACATCTTTAAAGTGCAGCATACATCTGCCAGGATTCATCCAGCATAAGGGTGGAAATAGGGTATTTTCTAACCAAAAGCCTTGCTATATCATCATTAGCATAATTATCTCAGCAAGTGATCTTCTGTTTGTGTATTCCATTTAATTCTTCATCACTCTTGCATTCATAGCAACAAGAAAAAGCTGAGCAAATTTGTTGACTTTTTTCCACTCTTGCCTTTTATTTATTGGTGTAGGTGAGGCACACAATAAAGCAGCAGTGTTCCTCTCTGCCTGAAGCTTTGTTGCTGCAGCTCATTCTCTTACCCTATCAGCTCTCTATAGAAATAAGTAAATGTGTTATTTGCTTTCTAAATAAAATTCATTCTAAGTGGCACTGTCTCTTTGTTAGGGTTCTAACTAATTTCACGGATGTGTCAAAACTCATCACTGCTTAAAGTCCCATGACATTCAACTTTTTTTTGTAATCAGTCTGCATGAAACTAGTACTTCTTAGTTTCCCATCAAATGGCCAAGATTAACCATTTATCCCTCTGCAGTTTTGATCCTTTGCATTACATAAATCCTTCTGTGGAGCATGTGGCATGACAATAAAATGGGATGTAAGGTCAGCTGGTTCTACATTGCCCTACTAAAATAAATATCCATTACTAAAGCAATATAAAAACTCAATTACAACCTGTTTGTAAGACATATTGGTAAAATTTGCACATGAAAACTACTCAATCAAGGAAAAACTGTGCCTGGAACTTTATTTGAGCATGCACATACACACGGCACAAGTGAGTTACCTGAACCTTGATTATGCATTTCTAAAACATGAAGGTGCTTCAACATGATCTGTAGCTCACATTTACCTCCTCTGTGAATACAGAAACTATTTCATCCTCAAAATCTGTAAGTTTATTTCTCTTAACAGACCTTGGTCCATAGTAGAGACCATGAAACCTGTTATCCCAGGCCAGTAAGCAATGATTCTGTGGGATTTTGGGTGAGTTACTATTAATTAAATTGTTGGTTTATTATATATTTGTTGCTGATCAACTCCAGAGCTTTAAAGCACAGCAGGAGGATGAATGAGTTACACTGTTGTTCCTTGGGAAGATTTCTG
The DNA here is from genome assembly GCA_024611195.1 of Ceyx melanurus. NCBI lineage: Eukaryota > Metazoa > Chordata > Aves > Coraciiformes > Alcedinidae > Ceyx > Ceyx melanurus. The sequence continues at coordinate 17,531 of JANHGL010002032.1, forward strand.
TTCTAAGCAAGTTAGAGAAGCAGCAGCATGGGGATCTGATTAATTCACATTATTTCATCCCTTCTCTTATGGGTACAGATTTTCTGAAGAGAGCATCTTTCAGAATTCTATGCACAAAGTAAAAACTTTTTCATAACTCTGTGCCAAACTCCGTCCTCTGAGATTTGCCCACAGTTTCCATTAGCATCAACAGCAGTGATGTGTATTAGATGGTAGATCTGGTCCTCTGAGAAGTAGTCACAATGAACATTCCCATCTGAATGTAAAAGGAATAAAATGCTGATTGATTTGCATGGGATGGGAACAGAGATGTAAAGCTGTTAGTTCAGTGTTAGGGTAAAGTTCCCATGTAAAATACTCTTCATATTTTCACAGAGGCTATGCTGAAATACTTCCCAAATCTGTCCCGTGCCAATCAGTATTCAGAGTGCTAATATAATAGGGAATCTCTGAGATTTTTCAGCAAGGGAGAAAATTTTGACATTGTGTCTTCCATTGATCATAGGATTGAAAAACTGTTTGAAGACCTATTTGTTTTATGGACCATTTAAAGTACAGAATTCAGGGCACAGTGCTTTTGAGTATCTTCAATGTAAGTCCAAGCACTTTTAAAATGATGATCTAACCACAATACCACTTTTTTTCTTTTAAGTAATTTTAGAGGAGTCAGAAATAGTTGCATCTGTTAAAATTAGTTTCAATACCTGATTTTTTAAGGCAAAATATATTTAATATTAAAATTAATTGAAAAAAAACACAAATATTATCAAGTTGATTATTTCCTTGTGCTTAAACCAATTAAAAAAATCTAATAGCTAAGATTTTTATAAGATTCTCGTCAGACTCTAAAATCTGTGTGAACAGTAATGAATGTTTTTAAGTGGAAAAACTGTAGGACCCAACCCCCCAAATTCTAAGGACATAAATGAAGAAAAAATAACTACCCAACGGCAGCAGGTAAATGTAACCTGAATAATAAGCCAAACTTCATAATCTTTCCCAAAGTCAGGAGAGTTTACTATGAGCTTTATCTTTGTCGCAGCTCCACTCATTTTCTGAGTATGCTTTGCTCACTCATAACTACAATGGCAAGATACAGATTTTTCTTTTTGGAGTGTGTTCCCACTTCCAGTGTATTACTTTTTCAACAGATCGTTGGCTCTTTTGATCATCCTATTTGAAGATAATAGTGTGTGTGAAGTATTGTCGTGGAGGTGCCCACAAAACGGACAGCAGCAGCTATCCAAAAATGTGGGTTTATTGCAACCAAAATTTCCCAGTACTCCTGACGAAATGAAATCTCGGGCTTGGATGTCAGTTGGGAATTGTACTAATACACAATTCCTAAGCTTTAAGAAATATTATTTCTAGAAATATGAACTAAAATGTGCATACACTGATATGGAAAAAACTCCCACAAAGGCTACCCAAAGGAGAGTAA
>JANHGL010002032.1:19071-83225 GCA_024611195.1 Ceyx melanurus
TTTCTAGAAATATGAACTAAAATGTGCATACACTGATATGGAAAAAACTCCCACAAAGGCTACCCAAAGGAGAGTAAGGCTCACTCAATCCATAGCAGCATCCTTGGATGGGGTACCATAGATTCAAGGGAAGGGTCCACCCGCCAGGCCCACTGCTCTGTGAAGAACCAACTCAACTGGTTCTTTGTTGGGGCTTCATTTACACCCTAGCTGAGGATGTGCTGTGGTCATGTTAATTGTTTGGGGGTAAAGACCAATGTTTAATGGCTGTGAGACATCAAACCAAAAGCCCTGTTTGGTTTGTACTAGGCTCCCCAGTACAAGAGAGACAGGGACATTGAGGAGAGAGTCCAACAAAGATCCAAAAAGTGTGAGGGAAGGTCGAGAGAGCTGAGCCTAATCAGTCTGGATAAGAGAAGGCTCAGGGGGATCTTGCATGAATACTTATCAATCAATAAATCCAATAGCTGTTTATAGGTATTTATTATATCTATCTCATACACTATTTTAAAAATTAAAACTAATTTTGTTTACCCACAGTATTAAGGAATGATTATTTGAAATGCAGTTTTATGTGTCTTTCTGTCCTTGGAATATTGACTGAAGCAAAAAATACAAGTGAAAGCATACATTTGTCAATATATTTTACATAACCTTAACACTTGAAAAGTAGTAATAATTATAACTTATCATTTAAATAACAACTTTGGTTCTTCAAAGTATATTAACTAATTAATCTTCATAAAACCCCAAAGGAAGTTAATGGCCTATACAACAGTTAATGGAGTATATTCTTCAAAATCCCTAAAGCTCTTCCTCTAGCATTTCTTAAATTATTGAATTGTCCTAATTAATTAATTAATTGCTAGAAAGTGTACCAGATAGATTTGGCTCACAAAAATGAAAGAATGTATCTGTATGGATTTTCCTTCATCAATAGTCTGCAGAACTTCTTCCCAGACTGAAACTTCATCTTCCAAAATGGAAAATTAATAAATGTTCAAATATCCTTAATTCTACAAATAAAACAGCCCAATTACTCCATGCTTGCATCAGTCTAACATGATTTACATGTCATTACTGCCTCTTCTAGGAGACACAAAGTGTTGGCAAAGCTGAAAACCTACCCATGATAAACTTCAATATGAACTTTTTCAGGTATTGACAGCTTTTTAGGATAATTGCTGAAGTTCCCTTACAAACATAAGAGACTGAATAAAGCTCCAATTTACTCTTCTGTTCTTACTTTGATTAATAAATGAAAAATAGAAATGTTCCTTGTAGTTACTGAAAATACCAAAATATCAACTCACTTATCATAGTCAAAATTAAGTATCTTACCACCCTACAATAATTAATTTTGTTAATCTTCCACTGCAAACTAGGAACAAAGTACAATTTATTCAAGTCTGTCTGGTAATCTCCAAGTTCAAAATGTTACAAATAGGTGCCTTTGGCTGGATTAATTACCATACTTAATAATTCAATACTTGACTGGTAGTGACCCTTCTGAATCACACTTAAAAGTTCCACTGGGGAAAGAGCTCATTAACAGGTTATTAGGCTGTCTCTGTCACTTATCAGTTCTTTGCAGAAGGCACCCATGGATAACTATCAAAATGGTTAAGAAAATCTTTTTCACAAGGATTGGAAAAATGTGTGGAGAGGAAAATATAAGGTTTTTTTGCCTATTTTTGATTTTTTTTTAATGTGTTTTATACATATTTAAAATGTTGGGGGATTATTACAGGGAAATACTTAAATGATGCACTTGTGGACATACCTACTGGACATGCTGTCTGGATTCTTATATATTATAGAATTTTATACTCATTGTTTTTTATAAAATATATTTTGAGTATTTTATTACGCCTATTTTGTATATATTACATAGGTTACTATAGCTTATCTAATATAGCATATAATATATATGCTTCTTATAGCAGCATGAGCTCTTAATTAATATCATGATTATACAAATACTATAAAATGGCAAAGAATGAGAAGGAAGAATGAAAAGTGAAGTCTGGAGAATTAACTGTTCAAAACGTCTAACTAGTTAAGCCAGTCTTCATAGGCTCCTTCTGCTGGCTCCAGAGAGAGACTGACTGCCCCAGGGTGATTCAGACTGAATTAGCCCCCGAAACTGTATTTAGGAAGGTTGTTCTCCTTTCTCTTACTGGTTCCAGTTACAGAGGGCAGTTAGGTTGGGAGGTTCATTAAGTTAATCTGTGAACTATTCATCCAGATCAGGTCCCAGTTTACAAACTTGTCTCTTACTTCACATCTTCAGTAATGACTGTGCTTTAAAATATACTTGCATGTATTCTACAGAAACACAATTAATAAGTCATCAGTCCCCCTCCCTACTGTGTCATTAGCAAATAAATTAATGTCTAAACTGTAAAGAATCCAATGTGTAATATATCTTAACTGGAGCCAGCTCCGATATTTCCCAAGTTATAAAGTCTTGCAGAGGGAGGGAACAAGAACAAAAACCCATTGCTCAGAAACTTTAATTGACTCTACTTACATGAACCGGATTATAAATGTTACACATAATAAACTTGCAGGTCCCTAAAGAATCTGATTTCTTTCATTTAATCTATATTTCAGGTTTTAATTAGTGTGATGGAAAACTCAATTACTTCTGAAATTATGTCATTATAATTTGTAACCCAAAAGACTAGAATGTAACGCCTCTTCATTTCCACCTCTCCCTGAAAACAGGGCTTTACCTTTCAAAGCTGAAAGCTCTGGGGACAGGCAGGAGATGCTTTACTTCAGCCTATGTTTATATTCAGAAATATAATGCTGACATTGTCATTCTCAGCACTTTTCTTGAATGGCTTCTACTGATCTTTGGGTTGATAGTTAATATTATTTCTACTGATTTGTTGATCATTTTCCCTCTTTAACCTAAAAATCTTTAAATACTTTGACTTACTGGAAGTGTCTTGTCATGGGAAGGTAGAGGCTCTTTTTAATGATCTTGAGGGGTCGGAATTCACACCCCTTCTAATGTCTTTTCATCACTCACCCAGCCTTACACTCATACACCAGTGAAGAAATCCAATAAAGAGATGAAAATTTTTGTTACACTGATTACAAAAAGTTCCCTTTTAGGGAAATAATTACCAGGTGTTTTGCACTTGCATCTTGCTATCGGATCTCTGAAATGACAGATTTTTGGTCACTATTTTACTTTTTATCACAATGTCAGGGAGGCAATCCAAAAACTGCTTGTTGCAGACTGCAACATCTCACTAATATTTCACCAATGGAAGTTCCTGTGTGAAACCCACGTATCTAGAAAATTTAATCATTACTGTTTTATCATATTTCAGTATCTCTGCCTCGAAAAACAGCGCTGGGAAAACGTGAATGATTGTGCTACAAAGGCATTACTAGACTAGGAGAGGGAAAAAGGCTCATCTCCAAAACAGTCTCTTTGATCAAAACATCTGAAATTCAGTTAAACATTAAGCAGACAAAGAATGCAATGCTCTGTGGAGAACATATTTTGCAAATAGAATTGAATAGCAAAAGGAAGCTGGCTCATCTACCAGTTAGAAAAACACAGGTGGTGTTGAAGAAGAAACAAGTTAGAAAAACAGGTTAGAAAAGCTTATAAAAAGATGAGGTGGGAGTGTTTGAATAGCTGACTGGAAAAGAACTATGTTTAGAACTTACTTTACAATTTAAGTAAGAATATACTGAGCTGAAAAAGTAGCTCATTGAAAAAGTAGGTATAAAATTACTAAAATGATCCACAAAAATGGATTTCTAAAAAGTTACTGTGACAACCCGTATGAAGCTGGTCTCTTGGGGTGGCAGATGTCACATGAAAAAAGGGATTTGGTTACTGCTTTTGGGAGTTGGCAAAGCTGAGCCAAAGGAAGGTGACTCTTCTCTGACCTGTCCCTGCCAACCCAGAGGTCATGGTTGAGCTGCCACCTCAGGCATTGGCTTTCATGTGGGGTTTGAAAGTTGCATACCAACACTGTCCTGATCTCTGCCTCTGAAAGCCTTCACAGGTGTCAGCCCAGGACATTCTGGTGCATCTTTCCAGCAACTTCATGGGATGCTCTCCTATGATGTGTTGGTCCATGGCCCAAATCTCAGAATCTGATCATATTTACATTGTCCTCTTGGCCATGTGTATTATACTCATAGTTTATATTGCACTCTGCTCTTGGTCAAGGGGAGGACATCAAACTCTCATGTCAGTGGAAAAAAACCCACAAAAGCTTAATTTAAAATAAGGATTAGGAGAACAAGTAACAATGAACTATTATAACCTCATTGTTCTGTGGATTAGAAGACAGAAAAGCAACTAGAACACATTCACAGGACCAATATATTGGAATATAGACAGACTTTTCAAATAAGCACATATGATTGGAACAAGCTTTTCAAAAGAATGTAGGTCTCATTTAAGCAACAGACAATTAAATCACATTTCTTAGGCATCTCAAATGTTCAGTGTTGAATTTTTAAGAGAGCTTATGTTCTCAAATCCCAAGGAGAACCGTTGCTTGCTGATGTCACCTTAATAGAGCTGAACCACTAAAAAAAATTGCTATCAGTTTTGTATGATGAATATTAGACTGTCAGGCAACATATAAGTCTTGCTAAACTGCATTTCATAAACATGTCAATCAGCTTCACTGTAGTCAGGTTTTAATTTGTGTCTGAATGTCTTTTTTCAATAGATGCTAAAGAACTTGGTGTCAGAACATTTATTTTTTGGGTGGTGGTGAATATCAGTCCAGACTAATAACGCCTCACTGTGGATCAATCTGTGTTAAGTAAAACTGTGACATAAACTTGCATAAAATTAATAAGCTCTGTCTTAACTTTAACTTGCATAAAATTAATAAATGCTGTCTGATGCAGTTGTGACCCCCACTGAATTTGAAACTGATTTCCTTTCATTTATTCTTCAGCCTTGAAAATTTGTTTCATGACAACCTGTTATCGACTGTAGAAACCTGTGGAGCTGATTATATAAATTGCTTGTGCATTTTGTATTAATCTACCTCCCGTATCTCGAGGCAATGTAGGGTTTTTTTGAAGATTAATGAATAAACAAACAGCTAGTATTGGCTGAGTAGCACATATTGTTGAGGTTTCCTTATGTGTGATAGCAACACTATGCCTCACTCCATTTCAAGTTGACAACTCTAGGAAATATACTTTATTAAGGGTATTTTTTAATAGATTACTTTGACTGAAGAAACACGATTCTTCCACTCCACTTACTACTGTATGAAGTTTAATAGAATTGGTTTGATAAGTCTAAAATTCCTGTGGTGTTAATCTTAGAAGAGTTGCAGTGGCGTAGATTAGTAACAGACTGGAAAACTCAGGAGTCATCCCCACAAGCCCATCAGTAATAAGAGGTGTGCAGTGGTTCACTGCACCTTCCAGCCAATAGCTTCCAACAGCTGAACTTTCAGCACAGCTAAAGCAAATCTGGATAGTTTCCATAAGTGATAAAACTCATGGTAGATAGAAGTGTTTTCTTAGGAAGGAATATAGGGGGAAGAACAAAATGATTGTGTATTTGTGTATGCTTATTGCAGTCTCTCACAGGAGTTTCTAAGCAATTCTAAACCCAGCTCAGCATCTCTTTATATAACCACATTGATTTATATGAGAGTGAATAGTGAGAAAGTCTTCTCAACTACTCTGAGATTTTATTTTGTATTAAAAAATAGTCATCTGATTTTGAGGCTAATCACCCAAGGTCCACATCTCCCAGAAGAACTGCACTTTTTTTTTTTTTTGAGCAGTAGTTTAAATTTTAATTGCGCTCTCCTTTATGGGAAGATTAATTGCTTTGCATAGGAACAAAACTTAATGTTGCATCTTTGAGAATATAGAGACACAGACATGAATGGTGAACTGCCTTAACACAGAAAAAACCCTTGTGTTAATAACAGGCATGTGAAGAAATAATCTATCAGATTTTGGTTAATTTTGATATATAGCAGCAGATGCTCTGGCTTTTTTTGACCCTTCATTTACTTAGAGATGTGCTTACTATATATATAAAAATATATATACTAGTGGACCATCACCCAACTCAGACAAAGAAGAGAAATGAGGAGCCAGTTTTGTGTCTGTTTGAGAGTGAATAATATATTTATCTGTGTTGCTCTGTGCAGTGGCCCATGTGTGTATGTGATGTACATGTGTGTTTCTTCATGTGCCTATTGGGAATCAATGCAGCTGCAGCAGCCTCAGCTCCATTGACTTTCTGATTCATCAGTCTCTAATAAAATAAATGAAAACTCAGTGGCATTTGCTTCACTAAAGCCATAAAAAGGTCAAAAGGTTCAAAGGTGTGATAACTGGTATTTTCAGAACTTTTTTCAGAACATTTAACCAACCATGCAAAGTATTCTTAACATTTTATTTCTCTCTTCAGTGTTCTCCCCATCAACATCTTTCAGAGCTGTGGTATAAATACAGGTTATTACTGCAATTTACTGATGGGTCTGATCTTTTTTTCATTAGCTGATCAACAAAACCAAGCATTTTTCCCTTTCCTTATATCCAAGGAAGGGAGGGAGTCAGTAGCCTTATCGCATATAATTTAGAATTTCCACTAGATATTTTTGTCTCTTAAAATTGTTTAACGGTAATGTAAAAGAGTGAAGCAGTGTTTTGGAATGAAATCTCCAAGACAGATTACATAAACCTCTTAATTTATAAATTCCTTCTTTCTTTCACCACCATCTCTGCCTTTTGTTAGAAATTCATCATCTCACCTTTAATAATTAACAAGTTTCAACAACCATCCAAAGAGAGACAAATTATTAATCCACCTAAATATCAGTGCATAACTTCATGTGGTCCTACTTAGATTTAGTGAATACACTGACACATAACTTCCAAACATTCTTTTCAGTAACAAAATAAAATCATGAGATATTCTTATAATATTAAATAAAAATTCTTATTAAAAATAAAAAGTATAAATTATAACATTAACAGTTTATAAAGACTTAAGGCAATATATGGCAGAGGATCTTCTGTACCCCCACAACTGTCTGCTTCTGTCCAGCAGCCTTTAGATCAGTATTTAGAAATAGTCTTTTTACTATCTAAAAATAGTCTCATTACTGCTTTTGATGCCACAATGAGAGTCAAGCCATATTTTGTGCCCTTGAAATATATATCTGAAGACTAAATCAGTGCATAAATATGGTCAAAAGAGGACTGAAGCATTATATGCTGTAAAAAAAAATAAACTACAGAGCATCTAATTCTCTCCAGTTATTTTCCACAATCACTCTGCTATCCCAAAACTTCAAGGCACACTAGAGAGGTAAGATCTGGCTTGTACATGTGGCTGTAAAGTCCTAATAGTAACTTTATTCTCAGTAGCAGTAATGACATTAGTTTGTATTATATTGAATGTGTCCCACACATTTTTCAACTGTTATCGGAAAGTCTGTATCAAGCAAGAAAATGACAGAAGCTGAGATTCTGGTTGTGATAAATATGCAGCTCCCAAAGATACTAAGAAAATAATTGAATGAGCTGCCACATCCCATTAGTATAACCATTTTCATATTTTTAAAAGGATAATTTCGAGTTAAGAATTGAATCTGACAGGTGGAGATGCTTTATGAATCCTTAAAGTATATTTACTCTGTTGATCATTCACAGTGTGCAGCACACACCATTCACTCAAAACAGAAAATGCTTAGGTTAGTCTTCATTCTATTACCATGAGTGATTGTTTTTTTCTAAGTCAGTTCTAATATCTGAGCCTTATGCCACAGGTTAATGAGGTTTAAAAAAACAAAAAGCAGAACAAAACCATTGCATCAGCATCCAGTTCTACAGCATGACAGAGAAATGGTGAATACATTTCCAAATGAGATGTTATCAGTCTGTTGATGAGAGAGGAGCTTTCAATGGGCTTTCCCACTTCTGAGTTTCTAATAGAAGCAACGTTTTCATCTGCCACTTTTCAGAAAGCAGCACTCAAACTTTGCAGTGGAGTTTGCCATCTGCTCACACTTATGTCCACTGTTCTGTTTGCAAAATGTTCAGTGTTTGTTTTCAGACAGAAAGACTCAAGGTCACTTAAAAAAACCCACAAAGAGTTGAACAGTACAGCAGAAAAGCAGCTAATATTGCATTCAAATAATCAGTTCTACTGAACTATTAAGTATTTCTATGAAATGTCCTCATTTTTAAACAGAAATTTACTTTGGATCCTAGGCTGCTTTTGCAAATATTTGAAGTTTTACAACCCTCTGACCATTTTTATGGCCCTCTTCTGGACCTGCTCTAACAGGTCTATGTCTTTCCTGCAGCAGGGATCCCAGAGTTAGATGCAGTACTTCAGGGGGAGTCTCAGAAGAGCTGAGTAGAGAGGGAGAATCACCTCCACTGACCTGCTGGTCGTGCTTCTTTTGATGTAGCCCAAGATGCAGTTGAATGGCTGGTCTGTGAGTGCATCTTGCCAGCTCATGTCCAGTTTCTCATATACCAGTATCCCAGGTCTTTCTCTGCAGAGCTGTTCTCAATCTATTCATCCCCCAGCCTGTACTGGTATTGGAGATTGCCCTTCCCAGGTGCAGGACCTTGTATTTGGCCTTGCTGAACTTCATGAAGCCCACTCCTCAAGCCTTCCAAGCTCCTTCTGGATGACATCTTTTCCTTGTGAACTAGCAGCATCACTCAGTTTGGAGTCATTAGGGTACCTTTGGGCACATTTTCTTTTATCTTCCTATTCTGATGAACGTATATATGGAAACACTTACTGTTTTTCACATTCCTTGACAAATTCAGGTCTAACCTTTCCCTAGCTTTCTTGACACCACCCCTACTCACCCAAGAAGTGTCTCTAATCCTTCCAAGGTACATGTCCTTGCTTCCACTCCCTAACCATTTTTGTTCTTACATTTCCATTTGTCTAGGAGATGTGCTAGCATCATGCCTTCTTTGCCTGATTTTCCTACACATGGGAATCATGAACTCTTGTGCTATAAGGGAAATATCCTTAAAGAACAGAAAACTGCAGTTCTGCTTCTTTACCCCCAAGGGCATATTCCCAGGGGGTCCCTTCCATTCATTCTTTCAGCAACTGAAAGTTTGCTCTCCTAAAATTCAGGGTCTTGATACAGTTCTTGATATAAGAGCTTGAAATATCTCTCACTTTTGGATCTACTACTATAAAAAAGATGCAATGGCCTTTCAGATAGATGGTTGTATTTAAATAAACCAGTTTTGATGCCTCTAAGTAATTTGTGTAATGTAATTCAGACATAAAAGGCATATACAGTGTATTTCAGAAGTCAGAATGCCAAGATTTCAAAAAGAAAGAAAAAAAGAGAAAGGTGCTTCCCATTATAATTCACTTTTCTTTTGAAAAACATTGTTAGAAGATCTGAAAAAAGAAAAATGAGGACTTAGGAGCTTTAAAAATGCTTGATTTTTTTTTTCCACTTAGTGTGTCCATTAACTCTGTTAATTGCTTCTCACTTTGACTGTAATGATAAGCTTAACTCTTCATTTATGTTTGGTTTTGGTTATAGTTTGTCTTTTTTGTGCTTTTCTTTCATTTGCTTTTTTTTTTTTTAAATAGAATTGTCTGTTAAATATTAAAACTTTAGTCTGCAGGGCAAGAAGAACTATTTGAAGATCTAAAACTGACAAAGCCCCATCTATGTTTAAAAGTAAATAAATTTCAAACATTTCAAGAATATTACAAAAGGTAGGAATATCTAAGCTATTCTAACCAGTTGAAAACCTGACAGATTAATAAAAGAACAGATAAAAAATTCTATTGGTGTTTTACCAATTTCTGTCATTTTGTCAATAAGGACACAGAGGAAATAGATTTATTAAAAGTCCCTGAATGCCAATACATGGCCTTTTCTGAGAGACATGCTGTCACTGTGGTAGTGCAGTTTCTTTTTGTTTTATTTTTTGTTAGTTATTGTTTTGTAGTAGGTTTTTGTTTTGTGTGGGTTGTTTTTTTTAAAAAAATTGCCTTTTTTTTGGTTGTTTTTTATTTTAGCTTTCCTAACTAAAATAATAGGCTTAGTTGTGTGGGTATCACATGAAAAAAATCTTGTTCTTCAATCATAATAGCTCTCTGACAAGCAAATTGATGGTCGTGTTCAAATGAATTGTAGCACTCATATCTCACCTTGCATTTTTACTATACCAGTATCATATTGTGTGTCATCAGAGAATTACATCAGGGTCTTACTACTACACAGAATAGTGGAGCAACAACAAAGAGAAAATGGAAAGCTGGTGTGAGGAACTGAGGCTAGAAACTGACCTAGTTAGTGTAAGTCAATGACACTGTCACTGCTGTGGTTGTTTGCTGTTGTAGGTGAGAAAATGGCTAAGGAACTTCTTCATAAGTTGTTATTCATTATTCATACCAAGGTAATCCCTATTCAGAACTCTTGGGGTTAAAGTTTACTCTAGAAACCAAAATGGTGATAGTGGGTTTTTAATGCTTAATAATAAATTGCATAAGGCAGCAAGAAATAGAGGATGTTAAATTAATTCTCATCCATTTTTGCAATGAGGAAGAATCTGGGTGTTATCTGATGAATATTTTTTCCCTGAAAGAGGATTAGAGGTTTAGCTGGATTTGATGAGGCTTTGTAGCTGTGACTTCTTTGGCAGGGTATGAAATGGTCCAGCATTAACCACTGGGCAAAGTGGAGAAAAATTGTCTTCCTCAGTGGCACTGATAATTCAAAAAGATGTATTCAATAACTACTTCTTTGATCAAGAATGCATTTAATCATGTAGTAAGTGGGATACTTTCTGCTTTGATCAGCTGTATGGTTTGGGGAAATATAAATTTTGAGCTCATACCTTAGAAGATAACGAGATAAACCTCACTATGGGAAAGTCATTAAACTTCCTGCAAGTGTGGTGAAACCTCAAGGGGAAAAGAGCATATTTAATGTTGTTTTCCTATGACAGAACATATATTATACACAGATATGCATGATAATTTTCTTCCTATGTGTCAGATCCTTTTGACTCAGTGCCCCGCCGTGTCAACATTTTTAGTTTGGGATCAGATTAAATTTTGAGAAACTTAGATACAGTTTTGCTTCCAGTAGGAACTGATGAAGAACAAAGGTATGAATGACTCTGGGCAAGATCCTCCAGACTGGTTTTTTTTTTGTTGCTGTTGTTGTGATGGTTGGCAGAAACCAAGTCTGATTTTTCCCCTGCGAGTTGTTAATAGCAAATTTGGCAGCTTTGGAAATCAGAAGTCATTTTCCATAATCCAAATTTGTGTAAATTCTCCTCTGTGGAAGCACCTAGATGTTTTTTTCTTCACACATTTTGGTGTGAACTAAGAGGATTCATGTCAGCTTTTATTGCTGGTGTGAGCTGGAGTTCAGAGACAGCAGTCATTCAGTCAGGACTGTGAAGGCCGTGGAGTGTGCAAATACAAAACCAACTACTATGGTTTTGTGCTTTGTAGATTCAAAATGTGCTACAAACACCCTTGTTCTTTTTCCTCTGGGAAGCTTTTACTCTCTCCTTTCACCACCATGCTCCTTTTTTGTTGTTTCCCCCCTCCTTCTGAATGCCTACATAGAAAAAAATCAGTATACCCGTTTCAGCAAAATCTCATTACCTATCAACCACAAACATAAGCTGCAGATCTAGGGATTGCTTCTGATGAGTTTTTTGATTTCTGCTGTACCACTTAAGGGATCTCTCCAATCTGGAGTTCAGTAATATATGACCACTATTTATCCTCAGGAGCAACTTTCTGTAGTATTAGTGTGAGCCTCTACAAGATTAGGAAATGTTTTATGGTTTCTTAATTTTAAGATAAGGGAAAGAAATTGAACACACCTTGTTTGTTAGGAATAGAATATTTGCCATAAAAACCTGTCACATTAACACACCTTGTTTGTTTGGACGAGTTATCAAAACCTGTCATCTTTAAAGCTAATTGGAGATTATTCCATTATTTAAAAAAACCCCACATTTTTGACATTAGTAGGAAAAGCCCCTCCTCACTAAATTTACTAATGATCATGTTTATTTTTGCCCTGTAAAATGTCTTATGTAAAATATATCACCTGAAGATTATGTATAACCTTCCAGATTTAGTACTTTTAGGTCTACAGAATTGTTTACCACTTATTTTGCAGACATTCAGTCAGGCTTTAAAAATACTATAGCAGGTGAAACTGTGCCATAGGCAGAAATACCTAGTTTCTGTTTTCCAGGAAACAACAATTCCCTAATTTCTTTTATAAAAGGTTCTTTTGAACAATAATAATTAAAAAACCCCAAGACACAGAGGAGGAAGGGACAAAGACAAAACATTTTTGTAAAAGTACAGAATGCATAACTGAGATTCCATCTAAAATAATTCCCTTTAAGACATCTACTGCCATACATTGTATCTCCTATCTTGCTTAAAACTAGTTCTACTAGAATGATATATTTTTTTTCAATTGGAATGTATTTCATTATCTTTGATCATTAACTAAGGTTATTTAAATACATCTGTTTGTCTCAAACAAAAACATTCCATGGATGACATAATGGATGCAGGGAGGTAGCAGTGGCAAAACAATCTGATTTTTGTCCACTTTTTTGGATATTAATGACAAACTGCTTATGAAAAGATAACAGTTTTTGTCTGCATTCCTTTCTACAGTTTGATCTGCTCCCCTAGAGGAGCTAAATATCAGCTTTACCTGATTATAAAAAAGAACAGGTAAAGGTAGGAGCTCAAAATTGATATTTAAACTAGAAATAAATTTGTCAATACAAAGAAAAGCCAATTACCTATGTCATTTCACAAGACTACCTCTAAAATAGTCACCTACTCTTTCTTCTACCCACCAGTTTTTAATTGCCTGGTCAACAACTGGCTAATCATCTTTTAAGCTACTTTTCTCTGACCTTTCATAATTACTATTTCAGAATGACTTTCAGTCACTTCTTTTAAAGCTGGAGTCAAAACAAATCTTTACAGCAAAAGGTCATGATATTTTGGTGTATATATCTGATATGTGACCACAGTTGCTACTAAAAAGACTTTATTTTGCTTTTGTATGATGACTGTTCAAAAGATAGTAGACAGTCTTACAACTTACCAGGATGAGACTCAGAAAACCTACAAGTTTAATAGTTTATCTGTTGTTATTCTTATTACATGAATATTTTCTTTATGAAAAGATTTATTTTAAGTTACTTAAATAATCTTTAAAGATACATTGATCTCATGCCTGAATTATCTTTGATTTAACTAATTTTTCCAATTACACATCTTTGTGTATTTCCATTTCTCAGATTGACAGATACTGCTATTTGATAATACTTTTAGAAAGTTATCTAAAAATGGTCTTGAAGCAGGTTGGCCTTTGGAATAAATAGTGCTGCCAAATACTGATTTAGTGTACAAACCATAAAATAATATAGAAAGGATTTAAAGCAAATTCTTAATGCTTTACTTATAAGACATGCTGAAATGCACTGATTCAATTTCACCTCTAGAATACCTCTCCAGTCAGTGCTTAAAAAACCTTGTATTCAACCAGCACAGGGTGGATGAGCAGTTAATAGTACCACTAACTGTGTCCCAAAATCAAAGGATCCTGTAGAGACAAAAAAGTTCTCTGACTCCTGCCAGTGATGTGTTTGTTTTACAGTGGTGTAGCAACAGCTGATGTGACTGCTTCACCAGTCAGTGTTACCTAAATATGTGAGCAATGTGAACACCAAAGGGACAAAGACCATTAAAAATGAGTAGGCTGTTAATGGATTAATTTATTAATGTTTTATTTCATTTTAAAACTGACCTGATCTGTCAGTCTTCTAAACTCTCCCTAATGTACATACAGGGAGTTATATATTCAGCTTCGTTTCTAGAAGACACTGTAGATATCCTTCACAACAGAAAGAGTTGAATGTTCTCCTGCCCAAATGCTACTATCAGAGATGTCAACACCATGAATCTAAACTATGCCACACTATATGAAGTAAGACTTCAGGCTGAGAGCCCTTTGAGATGAATTTGTGTCTGAGCTACATCACAGATAGCAGAAAAACATGTCAAAAAAGTAAGGCACTTAAAAACATCCCAAGCAACCTTTTTCCTTCTGAGACAGGCTTAATGTACTTTGCAAGTGGTTTATTTCAGTGATTGCCATTGTCTCTTAGACATAGTATCTCATAGATTATGAAAAAGCAAGTAAATGCTTCTCACACATGACAATATCCTTCATAAGTACAAAACCCCCTAATGTATTAAAAAACAAAAACAAAAAAACACCAAAACCAGAGGAAAAACCTGTATTACATTTTAAACCATTATATTTTAACTAACAGCTTTTAACTGGAAAATAATATTAATTTAGAGAACTTTGTTGTGAAATTTCTTCATCTTATCTATCTAAATTTGTAAGTAAAATCATATATAACAAAGGTAAACTATTTGATCCCTCTGGAAATTAAAAGCTGGATTTATTCTAAATACTTTTTCTTTATAATCTGTTATACTTCTGTTTATTAGAAATCACATTTTTGCTTGGATGTTAAAAAAAATATGGAACTTCTAAAAAAAAAAAAAGAAAAAAGAAAATACCTGGAGAGAGCCCCCCCCAAAAAAAATTAGGTCAGACATCCCTCAGTTTAGATCTCTGAAATATGCTTTGGAATGAAATATGCTTTAGAATAAAAATGTATACAATATACATCATCTAATAAAGCATTTACAATAATTGTGATGGAAATGGAAACTTTCTGTTCTGAAATTACTGATGCTTTTTATTTTGAAAAGGAAAAAACCGAAAACAAAACAAAAGGAAAAATTTTCTGTGAACATTAGGAATGAGAAAAGAAAGGGTAGTTACTGCTTACGTAACAAGTTCTTCTTTTGTATCTGCCAAAAGAATAAACCCCCACCTCATAGAGTAACCTAACATTAAAATATGTACTTTATTTTAAATATAAGCACACTCATTACATAATAAAAGAAGCAAAACCAAAAAGATATCCTTGGATAAATGACAGTAAAAATCTTTATGAGGGGTCTCGTGTTGCTAGGCAGTAAGAGTACATTTATCTTCCATCTTCTCCTTACTTTTTTCATTTCTCACTTTCCCTAGAAAGAAATATTTCTGGACTTCACTATGCACACTTCAGACATTCCTTACAAAGTTTTAATTTAAAGGCTTGTAAAGCAGTGAGGAATGGAAATCTTTCCTTTAAACTATCACAGTCTGTTTAGACCTCCTAATTAGCAGATGCTTGACAAAGCTGTTGTTTATCAACTTATTATCTGTATTTACATTTTTGATTTCTAGCAGTTTTGTAGATGACTTTGACAAGAGTAGGAGACGTCTTCACTCTGACTAGCTTGGGATTCAGATGCCTTTGCTGCAGTGCTCTCTGGTTAGGTGAGGTTATGGGGACCTCCTGCTATCCTGCTTCAACCTGCACAAGTACTGAAATGAAATCATAGGAGTCTTTGTTGAAAGTAGGTCTCTCTTATTACTTATCAGTTGAATTTCAATCCTTTTTTATTAATACATATGCTTGCAGTTAAATGAAACTACAGTTTCCATTTGTACACAAGCAAGCTTTACAAAACTGTGTGAAATAAATTCCTGGTTCTATGTACTAAAGAATCATGTTTTTAGATCACTGAACTAAAGTCACTACAGAAAAAGATAATCTTGCCCCCAAAGCAAGTATTTTGATTAAGGCTACAAAGCAAGAAAGTTAAAAGATAGTTTTGTGGTGTTTTTTTTTTTTAATAGCATGGCATGATCCTTCTTTTAAAATGTGCCCGGGCAAAAAATGTCAAGATTATTTCTGAGTTGAAACCAGATATCTGAAAATAAGTGTTCCTTCTCTTAGGCTGTAGATAAGACAAATACCTTTTACGTGCTGTTGTGAACCTGCATGTACAAAGGGTTGTTAGTTTTTCTATTTTCATTATTTCCCCCTTCAAATTATCAAGGCATTTGCATTCTTTTGAGCTGCTTAGGCAACTGAGTGTAAAATATATATATATTTAAAATAAATAGTACTATATCAGAATGAGGCAGCATGTGGGAGTCATCTCAGCATCTTTTAAGCTTAACCATTATATAGCAGATGAGAAGGTCAGAAAAGGCTTATCCACAACAATGCTGATAAAGGGGTGAGTCCTGTTCCCCTTTCTATTCAGTCTTGTGGAGTGAATTCCAGGACAAGGGAATAATGGTGCAGTGTCCCACCAGCTTATATCATATTAGGCAATGTTTGTGAGTTTATACTACTCTACAATTATGTTATATTTTTATACAAACTAGGGAATTGTAGCATATAGGAACATATTGAACAGTGACAGATTTTTAATTTCAGGAAAAAATCCATTATTTTTTTTAGTGTCAAGCTTATTTTCTTTTTATAATTATGTAAGAGCTTCTGCGAGAAATGCATTTCTAATGTGCTGATAGAAAATTTAAATCAAAGGCATTAATTGATACTATTTTTATTAATAGATCTTAGGATTTGTTTTATCATTTAAAAATATTTAATTTCAATATGCATATTACTTAAATATATATATTTCTTCTTTGACTTTAAATGGATTATCTCCTCTTTGTTCTTATTTGCACCAAAAAAACCTACTGCTAAGACAAAGTCCTCTACTTAAAGTTACAGACCAAAGTCACTTCCTCTTTAAATAGTTAGTATCCTTCATAGATTCACATTTCAAATTAAAACTTTTCCTTTTATTGGTGCTGGTTAGATACCCAGATGTGCCTTTGAGTTATTGAAATGTGCAAAGATGTTAAAAAATAATATATATATTGAAGTAACAGGTGTTCTGAAAAGTATCTTTAGCACTTTAGGGGTTGTTCTTGGAGATGTGCTGTCTAAGTAGTTAATTTAAGTATTCTATAAACATGATCAGAACCCATAGTCTTGTCTATTGACCCCCAGGAGCTTTGGAACTGTTCTTTGTTCAGCTAAACATATTTTAGTCAGAAATCTACTATACCAAAAGTAGTGGAAATGGAGAGTCTTGCTCCCCACAGTGGTCTTTGGTAAAAAGCCCTAAAGATTTTAAAACAAAACAAATGATTATTTTTTGGTTGAGGTTCTGATGTGCTCTTGTGCTCTCTGCTACAGCACCTGGAGGAGAATTACCATTCAAACACAGTGGGAAAGCTGCCAAACTAATCAACTACACCCAAGCAGAGAGAAAAGGGCAGGGCTGTTTCTACCTCCCCGTGAGAACCACCGTCTCTACTTCTGCTTTAGCAAGCACTAAGACACAGTAGCAATTGTCCTACAGAGCAAAGCAGCTCTTGACTAAACTGTCATTTTTATGAATGGTAAGTAACTGAGTAGTAGCTCATTTAGGTGCTGAGACTGGTGAGGACCTACAATAAGCAGACAGAAGGTGAAGACATTTTTAAGTGATGTGAGTGACAAATTGATCCTGGGGAAGGTGCAGCAAGTGGGCTACGAGCCATGATGCAGAAAACTGAAGAGCAGGTGCACTACTGTGAAGTGCTGTGCAGGAATTTTGCCAGAGCTCAGGAGTTGTCATGCCAGTGCTAAATGGCATAGGTTTAAACTTGCTCTGCTAATAAGTAGTTGTTTAGAAAGGTACAGACAGAGTAATGTCAAAGCTTTTTATTGTAGTCCCTCAGCTTCTGGTGCTGCAGACAGTAAATTGCTGCATTTGGATTCTTCTTGGTCTGTTAACTAACTTCTACATCTTTCCTGCTGAGCTGGGCTAGGGCAGAACTGCACTGTCATATAATGTAAAAAGAAACATGGCCTTTTCACAAGATCCTCTGAAGATTCTTGTTAATGAGAGCTATTTCTGATCCATAGGTAGGAGTAAATACATGAATTATTTAATTGTTGGATCCCCAGCTTAGGCCAAAAGGGCTGTGGCTAAGTCTGAACACTGATGTTGTGGTGAGAGTGAGAATCAATGTAGATTGATGAGAATAAAATTATTATCTGTTGCATATTTATGAATTCACACATACCTGCAACAGCCTGTGGGAATCAACTGCATTCCTGCATGGTGCTGAGAGTTGTCTCATTACATTGCTGGCAAATATGTGAGTTAAATAACCTGTTTGTTTATGTTGTAGTTCTATCCTAAGTGGCTACAAAAATAATGGATTCGTCGTGTGTGTTCTCTACGGAAATTTTGACTTTAGCAGTAGAATAAAACCTAAATATATTCCTTTGTGATTTGCTTCATTCCCTTCTGACAACTAGTGTTTTATTGTTTGTTGATACTACCAACAGTCTCAAATGAGCATAAACTTCAATAATGAAGAACTCTTTTCTAGCCAGAAAGCAATTTATATGTAGAGTCTAACATTCAAATGATTTGTAGAGATAAATTATGACTCATATTTTAGGGTGATTAGTGGTTCTTTTTCTGGAGTTTTATGTAAATCTTATTGCTTGGAACTGTTTATTGTTTAGAGTAGGGTAATGTGTGTCGTGAGTAAAAACTTAATCTCCTGCATACGTTCATCAAGGTGCTTAGCCTATGTTTTTGATGGGAATATTTAACACAGTTGAAACTGGGCAGGTATTTAAGAATTCCATCAAAACAAAGCATGTTTACAATGACAAAAATTTAATGATGATACTGTGATGCAAAACCAAAGTAGACGTACGTGTGGGTGCCTGCACAGCCCACCCTTGGCAAATGCCATGCTTACCACCACCATGTAAGATGAAAGTGTTGGCTGGGATGGGGGGAAAGAGGGAGAGGGGGAGTCTGAGGGTCATCTGCCAATGGTCAGGCTAAAGAGAAAAATGGCCACGAGCTGAGGAATCACATGGAGGGTTTTGAAAGGAAAGTTGCCAACACGAATAACCAAAGAAAGAATTTTTGTAACTGGTAAGGGTAGGTGTTGGAGTGGAAATAGCAGGAAGAGGAATCTGATTTGACACTGCCAGTTCCTCCCAACCATTCCTACCCAGGCCAGGCAGAGCATCCTCCTCACTAGATGCCATGAGCACCCAACTCCTGAGGTGACAGCACAGGGGCTGCACACAGGGGAGCACCTCAGGTGTGCACCTGTCAGTTCTGGTGGGATTTATCACTGATGTGTGGGTTAGCAGGGGTATACATGAAGCTGTATCACCCACACCTCCCACAGAGTTTCTGCCACCCCCAGTGCCAGGAGAAGGGACATTTGCTGGAAGCACACACTGCCAAGCCTGTGGAGGGGATGATGTGTGTGGAGGGCTTAGAGAGTGTTTGTGGCATTTGGGATTAGTTATGGAAGGGTGTTTCTTAAGTTTTGGTAACTTTCTGGTATGATGGCTTGTCTGGTGCATTGCTGATCCTGATCCTGAATGGATAGTTCACTGATTCTTGTTTAGGGATGTGCTTTTAAGAAATCAGCAAACTATTTGTATGCTGATTTGGTTCAAGTAGCTTTTCCTCATGACGACATACAGTAGATGCTGAGATGCTCTGCTTCAACTGTATAATACCATAATTGAAATACAAGCTCTCATTTCTCAGAATTCAAGTGAGAGCTTACCTAGAATAATAACTATGTGCTCATGGCAATTGCGTGTCATTTGCTGTTTAAATAATATGCTCTATTGAGTAAGATTATGTATGAATTTTAATGTCGAGGTTTTAGAGCTTCTGTTCTCTGGGATTGAGAGAAGAGAGACAGGAGTGAGGGAAAGAATACAAGAATATGTGGAAAAAAAGGAGAAAACACTATATTTGCAGAAATCCTTTGTTGTTATTCAGCCAGTGTATCTACATGTTCTTTTTGGGATGCAAGACTCTTTATATAATTGCTGTAATAAATAAAACTCAGTAGATAATCCCATAATCACTATCTTCACAATTTCAAGGAAATAATAGAACTACAAAAATTACATTGGCTGAATTACCAAAACTGGCTGTTTACTTAATTTTCTAAGGTACTAACTTTTAGATGGACAAAGAGAACGCTTGAAAAGCTTTTCCATTTCCCCTCAGCTTATATTTCTATTGAATTTTACATTGGAAGAAATAGACCTTAACCTTGGAATGTAAACTGCAATCTTCATAATTAAAATAGGGATCTTTAAAGAGAAAGTTCATTTGTGGAATTCTGAAAATCTGCCTCCAGACCTTGCCTATCTTAAAGGTTTCCTCTGTGACACTGGATTGGTCATTCAGTTGCTTCCTCTCAGTTTGTCAGCTGGAAATACACCTGATTAATCTTTTCAGTATTTATGGTGTGATGAAACTGAACATTTAACAGAAAAAAGTTTCCATTGGGAGGTATGTAGTAGCTAGCACAATGATATTGTGCTTTAGATTCTGCCATCCAAATTTCTAATTTATTTCTTTTTTCATCCCAGTGAATCCAGCAGTTCATGAACATGTCATAATTTATGAAGAATACCTATGATTTTACATATAGTTGTCATAAGCATATTTGGTGTACAAAATAGAATCATAGAGTGTATTGGGTGGGAAGGGACCTCTGAAGGTCACCTAGTCCAACCCCCCTGCAGTAAGCAGGGAAATGGGGCATGGCCAACTGCATCTTGATGAGTCAGATCAGGGGAGAAGCATCAAAGTATCATTATTGCTCGTTTGACTCTAGACTGGCTCTTTTTCATTACAATTGAGTGTTGACCATCATTTGCTACAGAAAAGCCAACTACACAGACACTTAGCTGGTTTTCTACCTTTTCCTGCCTCTGTGTGCCATATACACGGCATACATTGGCACAGCCCATCCTGATAACAATCTGGTTTTGTATTATGCTCCTGCATTTCCAAACATTATGATTATTGTTCCAAGGAAGGTTGTCTGTCTCTACAGTACGTTTCTCCACGTTGTACAATCTGTGTGTTCTCTGACACTCCAGTTCCTTGTATCTTGGGTTGTTTTTCTTTGAGTGGCAGTGTGCCAGGAGTTAATTTAATTCCATTAGTGCCACTATCTCATAGATCACTGTATTCAATTACTTGCTCTTTCTCTGTCAGCACATGTCACTCCTGCATAGCATTGTTCAGTACTTGATCTTTGCATGTTTAGGTAGCTCTTACCCAGGCAGCTGTTTGCTTTTGTTTTACTTTACTCTCTTTTCTGTCCTTCAAACAGCCATAGTCCAAATTACCTTTTCTTGCATTGCTCTCACTCCTTTCTAGGTGAATTTATACCACTTTGATCTCTGTTCTTTTGCCATTGGTGTATTTTTATTTCTGGTGTCTATATTCTACTGTTCCCTTCTTCCTAATCGTATATTTATCTGCTGGCAACTTTTCAAGTATGCTGGCCTATAAATTAATTAGAGTTTCTGAGGAGATGCAATGGACAGACAAATACCTTTGCTTCACAAAGCTCTGCAAATAATTGAGATCAAGGCACGGAACTGTCTTCTATTCTTACTCTTCAGCCCCCTAGCACTGGGCTTTAAATGTTCAAACCTTCTTCTACTCTAAAGATAACTTTATAGCTGACCTGGAAAGAAGTTATGAACAAAAGAATTAGATTCCATCTAATCAGCTTGCTTCAAAGAACCAACCAGACAGAAGAGAGGAAGAAACTTTCAACCTTGTCAGTGAATCCAATTCTTTTAGTCTAGCACCTGCTCCTTGTTTCTGATCAATTTAATATAATCATTATTACCTGTTCCTCTACACATAAATTTGTTTTTAAAATGAGAATATTAAGCAGTATAGAGAAACCTGTAAATAATTGAAGGCTTCCTATTAAATAACACTGTATGTTTGCTGTTGAAGGTTGGACTACAAGATCTTGAAGGTCTCTTCCAACCAAACACTTTATGATTCTGTTATAAAGTGCTCTATCAGGTTATTGTCAATTATTCAAACTGATGACTGAAAGGGAGGGAATGAAAAAGTCCATCAGTAGCAGCCATGTTTTCATCCTGAACCCAAACTTCATTGTATATATTATTCTTAAGGCAATTTTCAATGCTGTAACATTTTTTTTATCCCAGAGTTAATCCTACTGTGAGTGTCTTTTTCCATCACGAAGAGAATAATTTCATTTTATTATGGGAAAGCAAGGTTCTCGTGACCTCTAACACTAAAATGGAAGTAATGAAGAAAAAAAAAGCCTTTATATTTTTACAAAGACTGGTTTGTATCATATGTACAGGTGCTTTTATTAATGCAGCCTTGAAAGCAAAGAGGAAAAGCAGTCCTGAAACCAGACACTGCAGTTTTATCTAGCAAAGAGTGCTGTTGATGACAGGTCCCAAATACCCAATTGATGCAGCTGTTAAAAGGAGGATTGATGGTTCCACACCATCTACGCTTCGGAATATTCTGACCATGGCTTGTTCATGTGTGCTGACCAGGGAGTGACCTTCTGCTTGAGAAGGGAAAATCTTGCCCAAAGTCGAGTCAGGGTGTCAACAGAGCAGTCTAGTTTTATTGCTGAACAGTTTACTCGGCACTTAATCACTCGACCAGGAGTTACGTGCCTTAGCATTTCTAGGTCTCTCCTTTGGCAGACCGTTGAGACTTTCTTTGGCACTAAAAAATGGAATGAAAGGATGTAACACACAGATCAGGAAACATCTGAAGTGTGCTGCATCCCCAGAAACAAGCTCAAGACACGGATCGACTGGTTTACACAACGGCTGGCTATTCCCTGCTGTAGCTACAAGGAGATAAAAAGCAAAGATAAAGGTTAAATAACTCTCCTTTTTCTTCTCCCTACTTGCCTGACATACCGTGGATCACTGAAAATGCAGAAGGACTGATTCTTCTCAAGCTCTGGAGACCTGTTCTGGTTTGACTACAGACCCTTCAGCTTTCAGGGGTAAAATGGTGTACTGGGGTTAAAGATGACAGTTGTTCCTGCTGAAAATGCCAGGATTTGAGGTCACTCTTCCCTTGTGAGCAGAACTCTCCACTGATCCTGTCTGCAATCCCAGGGACATCCCTGGGTGACTGGGGCCCTGCTTTGTAAGGACCTGACCCTTCTGTAATGTAGTTAATAAAAAGGAAATTTTCCTTGGGTCCTTTTCTGTCATGATACAAAGAAGATTGAGAAGTGCAAGGGTTTTGAAAAACTATTTTAAAATCCAATCTTCCAAATCAGAAATGCAAAATATTTTCCTCTTATATTACCTAACAAAGTTTCTGATTTTTTTTTTCTTTTGGGCTCTGTGGATTTGTTGTGTGGCATGCTTCAGTTACTTATGCTAAACTAAAAAGAAAACCTTAATTTCTTAAGAAAAAAAGCTATGGAATTAATTTTTTTTCTGCTGCTTTTCTCTTGAAGAAAAGCAATAAACCAAGAACATGCAAATAATTGCAGTTAAATATGTCAATGACTTGGTTTTTGGCTTGTTTCTTTCGTGTTGTTTTGTTCTGTTTTCTTTTTTTTTAAAAGTGGGCTGTCAAACTAGGAAGCTTCCTTAATTCAGACAAGGAAACATCATGTGCTGTCATATTTCAGATAAGGCATTATCTAACAACAGCAACAAAATGGAAAGTTTTGAAAAAGTAATTTCCAAATAGGAATGATGTAATTTCTAATTAGTGAGCAATGATGTCTTATTAATGAATCTATCATCTGTATGATTAATTACTCAATTAGCTGTGGAATAAAACAAAGCATAGCTAAGACTATAATCCATAAATGATGGAAAAAAAACCCCTTAATTGTATGAGTGTTTGTAAACATTTGAAAAAAAAAAAAAAGAAAAATTATTATAAATTAAGATTTTCAATTCCATAAAAAGCACCTGCTATACTGTTATAGGTCTAAGGGGCAGCCCAGACCCTAAATTGTGACAGATCACCACAGAAAGAATCTGTCTTGCTGCTACTGGATTTGACTATGTCTATAAAAACAGATGGTTATTTTACAGCATATTTTAAAATGTATTTTAAAGCATAAAACTTCATCATAATAGGAAAGAATAAACAATGATGAGATATATTGCAAGTCTAGTAGATACCTGACATTCCTGCAATTGCATTTTCCAGTAGAACCACACTAAAAGTTCCTGATTAAGTTTTTCCTGCTTTTTGAGACCTTCAAGTTTTTTAGAGCTGGTGAGAGAATAGGTGTGCCTCTTACATGGTTTTGCTTTTCTCAGATGCTGGAACACTTGACCTCTGCACTTTCTTCCTTTCTGTGTTATTGTTTCAAGCTACCTTTTTTTTCTTTGATTTACAGCCTGTCTCTCATGAACATAAAAATCCATCCCCATTTTCCATATTCATTTTTCATATTCAACAAAACTGTGTTTTCTAAAAACTTCTCTGAGGCCATAACTCTGGAAGAAAGATGCTTTTTATGTGCATCTGTCTCTCAGTGTATTTCATGAGAGCTCTATGCATTTTATAGTTTATAAAAATCACTTCTTCCCCTGAAAATTTTCTCTAGTGGTGCCTATCTCTGAATTTTCCACATATTAACAGTGACCTCATGTAAAATTCTGTTCCACTGAGTAAGTACTATCAATATGTTAACTCAGGCAGCTTCAAAAGAATGTATGAGGAGATGCTGACAGAGCTTGAACTGTTCTGTCTGCAGAAAAGAAAGCTTTGGGGATCTCATGTGTATAAATAACAGATGGGGGTGATGTGAAGAAAACAAAGTGGTAGGACAGGAGGCAATGGGCACAAGCTGGTATGTAAAAAATTCAATTTAAACATCAACACTTTTTTTTTTTTTAACTTGTTTTTTTTATGTGAGTACTCTTGGTGTTCACGAGACAAGTGTGGCTGGTCCTGTTTTGCACTGAGTCTGGGAAGGGGAATGCTGTGGGAATGAGTGCTCAGCCCCACTGCTAGATGGGTCTGAGGGGTAGGGAAAGCATCTACTGGACTGGGATGGGAGCCATGGGACTCAAGATTCAGACAAATATGGCTCTGACATACTGTCCCAAAGCTCAGTGAATGTAACTTCAACTCAGGATATTGGCCTTTGCAATGAGAATTTACTACCAGTTGCTGTCTTTAGAGTCTGAAATTTTCTAGGAATATTATGCAGAGAATACATTATGAAGAGTTTAATTGCTAAATCTATTAATGTAAAGAGTTTTTCTTATGAGATAAATCATTAAGTACAACTATGAGATTTAGCATTGCCCACATCACTCCAAAATGAGACACAGATGATCAGAATAACTCTTTTCTGGCAGTATTGTGGAAAGTAGTAACAGAGTGTGTTGAGGCACAGTCAGCCATTGCCCCTTCCTGTGTCCCATTAATAAAATGCAACAAACTAGATAACATTTTTAATCAACTAACTTCTTAATTCTAGTTTATTGTTAAATCTATTATCATTAAGAGGAAAATAAAAAAAAGCTACTGTTGTTCTTAACATGACCTGATTGGAATCAAAACTTTGGTGCTTGATGTTATATTACTTTGAGAACATTCTAGTGGCTTTCCATAATTAGAAACCTGTATCTGTGATACTATGGAATCCATTCTTTTTTAATTTTGAGTAGAACTAGGAAGTAAATGTAAAGCTTCTATTATTATAGGAGATTTGGATTTTCGGTACCCTGGTACTTTTAATTTTTATTTTTTTGAGAAAGTCATTGTATTTAAAACAGTATGAAGAGTGGAAAGCCAAGTAATTACAAGCTCATAATTAAATTTTAGAGAAAATGTTTACGAGTCATTATTGAATTTTGCAAATAGGGGAAAAAGTGTTTCTATTTGTCTAGTTGAGATAGTGCACTGGGAAGAGCTTGATATTTGTTCCTTTGCTTATTCTTTTTAATTCTTTTTGTTAATCTTCATATCTGAACACAGAAATAGAATAATATAAAATTTTAGTTTATGAATCATGTTGATACAAATATCAAATATTGTTAGTAAAGGGAATAAGATATAAGATTAAATATAAGGGGAGATTTTCAAGATGCTTTGGTTTAATATAAATATAGT
Organism: Ceyx melanurus; assembly: GCA_024611195.1. Classification (NCBI taxonomy): domain Eukaryota; kingdom Metazoa; phylum Chordata; class Aves; order Coraciiformes; family Alcedinidae; genus Ceyx; species Ceyx melanurus. Next base: position 44,999 of record JANHGL010002032.1, read on the forward strand.
CTTATACTGACAGTGTTTAATTCTGCTGCACTTGCTTCCCTGTGAATAAAGATTAAACTGATGGATCATAATTAATAAAGAAGAGTATCATTCCATATTCATTACTCAAAAGGAGTAAAAGGATGAATACCTTCAGAGAAGCAGATGAGCAAGCAAGGGAGGAAAGGAATTCCAATTAACTTCTGACCAGTGGGTCATAACTGACTGTATTTGGGAGTTTTACATTGCAAACAGCCACACTGCCTGAGGTAGGATCAAAAGCTTCCCAAAGACACTGAAGTCAGCAGTAGCATTTTGCTTGCATGAGATAAAATTGATTTAAAGATTTAGAGCTGGAAGAATAGTGTCTTAATGTGATAGAAAAAAGTTCATGGTATGCTAATGACAGAAGGAGGTTTGGTATTACTGCTGTGTTCATCATATGATGTAGTCAATATTATCTTTAAGAAGGGGGGCTGGTGCTGCAGTAAAACTCTGGACTTATAAATGAAATAATTATATGGGCACAGAAAGCAGAATGCATTGGCCTACAGACCTGGGGTTGAATCTGAACTTTGAAATGAAGAGTTGAAAGCAATTGTCACGTTGTTATAGCAGGCATGCCCTGAGAGTGGAAGCTAACATTTCTTTTTTGTTTCTCTTGGTGTTTGTTTATTTGTATAAGCATGTAGGAATGTGTTTTATATGGAAAGAAAGTCAGTCTTACTGGGTAATTTTGCAGAGAAATTTTGGGTGAAAGAGCTAATCAGGTGTTGGTTGTGTGACCTGGCTAGGATTTTATTTTTATGTACAAAAATAGTAAAGCTGAGTTAGGAACTAAGGAGATTACACAGGTTCTTCTGAAACAAAGTGAGCCTGAAAAGAATTAAAAAGAAGAATAGGAATTTAAGAGTGGACAGGGAGACCTTGAAGTGTGCAGAGGTTAACATAGCAACAACCTTCATACTTGGCTTGACACTGCCAGACATCTCCCCAGTGACACCACTACCCCGTCCCAGGCCTGGCAGAGCATCCCTCCTGCCAGATGCCATGAACCACTGGCACCCAGATGTGCACAGCTGTGTTATGACATTGTGAGTACCTTGTATGGTGCTTTGTCTGTTGTCTTATTGATATTGACCCTGACTGTTCACTGCTGAGCAGTTAACTACGTGTCATATACAAATTAAACAGTTTTGATCCTGATTAAATTAAAGCTACCTGAGCTGAGCCATTTTCCCTGCAACTTACTTCAGAGTATAGGACATTTTTGCCTATTTTTAAGCTATTTTATGTCTGCTTATAGTTTCTCCTAGATATCGGCAACCATTCATCAATGTAGGCAATAGAACTGCATGCAGTATTCTAATTTTGTTTCTCAAATATATCTAAATTTAACTATCATACATAGTTAAAAATCATATTTTTATTCCTTATTTACTGTTGCATGATCCATGAAAAAATAATTTAAATCTTTTTGAACTGAGTGTGGCACTCCATGCTAGAGGCACATTTTTATTCCCTCTAACCCTTACAACTTTTTAGTCAGTGAATATGAAAATATAATCTATTCAGTAAGGATGGCACCTTTCCGGATAGCTTATTCCTTAATTATGCAGACAAGCACTCAGACTACAAGTCAAGGGTAGGGAAAGTTGCAGAAAAAAAAATATTTCACTGTCCTAAGTCATAAGATAAATAATATTTTAAATAAAGTGACCCTAGATTTGTGTTATGGGAACCAGAATACTTTAAAAAGCACCTGCCTATAGCAGTAGAACACGAAAATATTTATACATTGCCTCAAACTATAGAAGTCCTTTGTAAGTGTCAGCGGGAAAATAACTTGTCAAAATCATCACCTGAAGAAATAGGTTTCTGCTACATATAACACTGTTTATTATATGCTTGACTTAAGCAACAGAAATTTGTGAAGGAATACTTTGACATGTACAAGGTGATGGACATGACTTCATCTCTTGGGTTCAAATTGTAAAATAAGTTACTTTTTACTGTTTAATTTGAGATTGGTACTGATGAATCAACTTTAAGTTAGGCACTGACTTAGTATTTTATATGTGTTTCTCCTGGATGAATAAATCTGTAGCAATGATAAAACCCAGGTGACAGTTAAGGACTGAATCTTAGTTTTCACCAGGTGTAGCAATGAGATCCTGACCACTAAAAACAAGAACACTGTTTATTTTTTATTTTGACATTAGCAACTATCTATTATATAGCTAGCAGAATAATCTTAATCACCTCCAAGTTTAAAAAAAGGAAAATATATGCACCAAAGGCAATTAACTTTAAGTGTAAAGTTAACAGGTCAATGGACATAGACACCAAGGGGCTTGCTCAATTAAATCCACTGCAAACCACCATACAAACAGGCTGGTTTTTTTTTTCCTTTTCACCTAGCAACTGTCTTCTGTAAACAGCAGTGTGTATACTCTGCCAATAGATTTTAGCCACAGCATAGTTACTTTGCTACCATGTAAACACCCTGAAAAATTTAAGTAAAATTCAAATTCACAAAAATAATTCACAGTAAGACAAAGAAAATTGCCATATAAAGTGATGTTTCAGTGTAAATTATTTTAGAAGGGAAACAAACAGAATTATTAGACATAATAATAATCATTAGAAAAATTAAGTATAAGCTGGTGGGGTAGGCTGAGGTAAAAAATTGCTTTGTCTTGGAGTTTTAGGATATATATATTTGAAACCTAGTTGTACAGAGAACATTGCAACCTGGCAAGCAGTTGTTGTTACCCAGTGGGGTTTTTCAGATCTCAGAGTCTTTTAATGTGATGTTATTGAAACTTTCCAGGCTGCCTAACTAAGCTCTGGAAGTCTGATAGAGTCCTTCTCAGTGGAAGTATTAATACCATATAGCTGACTGTTTCTGAAGAATGCATGTGTTGGACTTTCCAAGAGTTGCACACAAAAGTATAAATATTTATATTTGACAAAAGTTTTGTTTTCATCTAATATCCCCATTCCCTGCAGTGAAATTCCAGTACCTTAATGGTTACCATGGAAATGAATAGCACCATGCCTGGGTCCTGGTTTCTTCACTGCAGGATAAAGTAGAAGTGGTGAGCTGGGAGGGAACAATCTGTGATTATCTACAAGTACCTTTGATAAGCAGCAAATGTAACAGAAAATATAAGTAGTAAAAGATAAATTACTTCACATGCTAATCAGTGTCATCTGGAAGGATTCCCCAGTATGAAGAAGCTCATGTGGCTTTTAATACTTTCAAAATACTTCTTGATTTGTCCAGATGTATAAAGAATTGTTTTATCTCTGATTTACCAGCCTTTTTCATCATGAAATCTTTTTTAATGTCTAAGCCAAATCTTCCTTCTTTTAAAATGTAAATGCACTACTTTTTCCATCCAGGAGGGATTCAGAGTATTCCATTCTTTCCAGTAGTCATCCTTGTACTAAGATACTATAAACTTCTAATTTCCCGCTCAATCCTTATACTTAAAAACCCAAATAAATTAATTTTGTCCTTGTAGGTTGGTGTCTCCATATTTAACACTGTTCCCATTGCTTTCTCCTGTATTTAAATGGTCCACCTCCTTCTCAAAGATTATTGTCCAAAATAATACACAGTATTTCACCTTGTGTGTTACTTATGTACAAGAATTTCTGAAGTATTGCTTCACATAATTTTACTGGTTACACCTCTGAGCAAATATATATTACATCCTTAAGTACATTGTGGTCAAACTTCTAGATATGGTTCCATATGAAACTATGTCTAAGACAGATTTACTGCTGAGGGAAAGAATTACTGCAGCGTGAGGGTCCTCAGGTGGTAATGCCTATATTTACATTAAAAGGGAGTAGAGGTGTCTTTAGTTCACCAGTGAGTCCATTCATGAGTGTTATAACTTTGTTTTTTAAAAAATTTATTCTGAAAATGAGCAAATGGAAAGAACAACAGGAATGTTAGTATGATTTTGTCGTCTTAGTCTTACTTCTATTAGCAGAAAATGAGATCTTGAACCTTAAAGCACCAGAGGTATCACAAATCTCACGGTAAAATCTCTTCTTGCAGTTTGTATCCTGCATATAAATGTCACAGACTTCAACATTTCTGTCTTAAAATTTTAAAAGCCTAGCATACAGAATAACATTCCTCACAGTGACCTCAGAATTTCTGCTCTCACTCTTCTGTCCACGAAAGCACCAAGTGGAGAACTGAACAAATCAAACTGAGAGCAATAAAGGACTTGACAAGTGTAATTGTGAATGATGAGACCTCAGCCATTTTCTCCTCTTCAAAACCAATGTGCTCATACTTAAGCTGGCAAGTCACCCCCCAAGATGAACATATGAATTATGTTATGCAGTGTCTGTCTTAAAGCAGCTGCAGCCAAAGCAGTGTGGCTAAGAAAATAATAATAAAGAGGCTTGTCTGCTTAGATGCCCTCAGCTGCTCATCTGATGATAGAACTGTCTTTGGCTTCTTTGCCATTTCTTTTATTTTTAAACTTCGCTACTGAAGTAAAAAAAGAGAAAAAAAGGCAAAAAGTCTCTCTCCCTCTCTCAGAGCAATCTGATGGCTGTGTGAGGACAGATAAGAGCTCACTGTGCTGATACAGTGTGTGCATAGCAATATCTGCAGACCAAGCACAGACCAGATGTGGCTTCTCCAGACATTATATTCCCGATACTATAAAGATTTTCTCACAGAAGCTTCTGAGAAATGCCAAATCCCCAAGTGCCTTTCAAGATCTACTTCAAGGCTTCCTTCCAACAGAAAAATCTTTTGAGTATCCATTGTTTTTATCTGTCAATGTATATCCCAAAGCTTTACTTTTTCTCATAAGAAATACCATTAGTTTTTTTTCCTCTAATCCAATCTTACTGTCAATTTGCAATACTTTTCCATAAATATTCCAATTATATCACCTAATGTCCTCTTACTATCACTAGTAGCTTATTAGCTAACACCAAACACTCAGCTTCCTATGTCTTTGCAGACTCAAAATACTTGTTCTCTCAGACTCCTCACACAAAATTCTAGCAGAAAGAATATGCTTTAAAAGGTGCATTTGAAACATGATGTATTATTATTCATGTTAGCAAATATAGTGATAAATAACTCCTGAAATCCACTAAATTACCATTGCATCATACGGAGTTAGTTCTGAGACCTCAGATTCTGTAGAGAAATCACCCAGGTATCAGTACCCACCAGAACAATGATCATAATTTTTACTGTTTTTACCAAATGACTTCTGGAGTATTTATCTCTGGGTCTAGAAAGCTGCCCTGTATCTTAACAAGAAATCAGCTCAAACATATTTTCTGCAATTACAGACAAATATTTCCCTAATTTAATCTGAGACTGACCTTGCTGCTAAGGAGCATTCACCTTTCTATAAGTTCATGGCATTATTCCACTCAGATCCTCACAGGAATGGTTTTAAGCATTTTTGTTAATTACTTAAATATAAACCACAACCTGACCTCTCCGACTTGCTTTGCTATCAGCCATTAATCCAGTTTGATAAAACTTTTCCATTTCTTATATCTTTGCCCTTTGCAAAACATTTAATGCATCAGATCTTGCCATGCCACTTGCAGCCTGTATTTTTAAAGATGGTTATTGTGACCCAGTGATGCTATTTATTCATAAACAAGCCATGAAATGTTAGCTGTTAGAATAATTTAATTTACTGTAATTAGTGTCCCTAATGTCTCTCTTTCTGGATATTCAGCTGCTTTTGAATGTGCAACAGCAACTTGGAGAAAATTCAACCTGTCAGGGGGTTATGTTGTCATTCTGAACACCTGAAGTTACTGTCAGTTCCATCATACAAAGACTAATTTATCCCTACATTACTATAGGGATTTAAAAAATATATATCTGGGAATATGAAAACAAAAAATTGTTAAAGAATATCTTCTGATGTGGCTATGCAGCTGCAAGATTTGAATTCTTGTGTAACTTCTCCCCCAATACTTTTCCCTCTATGCCTTTGCTGAAGTTTTCCTTCAGGAAAGAAAAATGCACACTTGGAAAGCATTTGAAAAAGAAGAGCTGCAAACAGTGCATTTGTATTCTGAAATGGATAAAGAGGAATTCTAACCTTGTGTTCTGTCAGGACACATTGAAGTGGATCCAGACTCCACTTTGCTTTTCATTAACTTGCTTTCCTCAAACTCACTGCCAAATGAATATTTATTTTTTTTTTTTTTTTTGCAGAACAGAAATGTAAGAGATTTTTGTAGGGTTAAATTTGTCTGAGCATTTTTCTATATTAAAAGATATTGTCTTTTGTTAAACTCTAATTATGACAGTAATAAACAAAAGACTTAATATCTGCGCACTCTCATCCTGCTAATGATCAGCTTCAATGACAAAATAAAAGGTTTCCTTTATAACAATGAGGACAGATTTATTATCAGAGTAAAACCACATTTTTAACAATGCAAGAATAAATTAAATTATGTGAGCCTGACAATATCATTCACAGCACTCTGCCTCCCAAGGAACCGCAGATAATAAGAGGCAAACAAAATATTAACATAACACATAGAAGACATTGTACAAATAAATCTTTTTCACAAATTCATCAATTACAAATAATTGTCTCTGTATGTGTAATCAGACTATTAACATGAATACCTCTCTGATACTTGTATCTCCAGTATCTCAAATATTTAGACTATTTGAAACTCTGATCAGCAGAAGTACCAGAAAGGCTGGATAGTTTCCCATTTCTCATTGCTGGTAACTGAGACAAAGCCAGTTTGTCCAGTATTCATCCCTTTCTGATTGACTTGGGAGTAGGAACAGGCAAGGAAGCTGGGTCATCTGTCCACCAGAAGTGAACACAACATATCTCGGTCCATGAAAAGGGCCATTGCCATCCCTATTTTTGATCTGAGGTTTTCAGTGTCACTTATGCATGAGAACAACATTGCTATTGCACATAGCTATTTGCAGAAAATACTTGTAGTTTTCCCTTGCAATTGGTTTCCTTTTCGGGAAGGAAACTTTGAAAGGAAGTGAAGGAATCCTTGCTTAAAACTAACCTGAATGTTGTGGAGTTGCCATCAAAATTAAGGTGAAACGTCTTTGTCAAAAGTTGGTGAAACCTTTAGACACCAGAATACTTTAGACAGTATTGTACTAGAACAGCAATTAGTTATCTGGAGCAGTTGGAGGCAGGAATAGTTATTAAATCCACATTAGGGCAGTTTTGCTACTGCTACTGCCAGGCTGGCAAGAAATGAGACAGTGCAAGTATGATCCTCCATACTGCAGTCACCTCTTCATTTGCTGTCTTGTTACATTCACAGCTAGATGGTGAGTGAATGCCATTCATATTGCAGTGGAAACATCAGTGAGTAATTAGCTATGTGATATCCTCATTAAGAAATCTGTATCTGATTATGGAGCATTATGTCAATCTCCTCTTGCAATCTCCTTTGCTGACACAGACCGCTGACTGTGTTCTTCATTGTACATTGCTTTTCTTTCCACTTCTCTTGAAGCCAGTAGAGAAAAGACTAAAAGGTGTCAAGAAACATCTGCAAAACACCAGGGCTGTAGCGTGTTCTCTTGTGTGCCTGTGAATCTAAAAGGATAGTCAGAGATGACTGTAGTAAAAGCTACTGTTACACAATCTCCATTAGCACAGCTTGATGCACTTAGTTAATAGTTGTCTAATGGATTTTGTCTTTCTAACATGATGGTGAAGCAAGAGCTTGTCAGACAGATGCATTTTTAAAATGGTAATCAGAGATAACTCTGACAGGTTAAGCTTGAAAACTCCATTGTAACTCTTCAAAAAAATAGCCAGGATGATTATAGTGTGTCCAGGGAATTGTGCTTAGAGTTTAAAGGTACCACATTAACACTTCCAATGTTTATTTAAACACTTTGTTGTGGTTTTGTTTTTGTTTTGTTTTTGTTTTTGTTTTTAAATGGAGAGTTGCCTACAATAATTTTGGTATTGATTGGTATTCTGGCATTGGCTTGGAATTGACACCAAAGGTTTACCAATTGCTCAGTCAACAGTTTAGCCCATAAGATGGTACAAGGAACTTCCAATGTTACCTTTTAGTTGTGCACAGTGACCTGGTTTGAGTTAGAAGAGAACTAATTCTTTTCAGTGATTTATCTTTCCAGCTCAGACTTGTCTCCATCACTGCACTCTGAAGTTCACAGCAGATTTTCAGTCTCTGATTCCAGCAGTGATAACTCTGTGTTTAGAGACACTATCAAGGATTAGTGTGCAGACCAAGATCAATGCTAAATCTTGTGTTCCACATCAGGGGGTGCAGAAAGGAAAATGCTGTACCTATGGAGAGGAGTGGACAGGACAGGTGACCCTAAACTGACCAGCAATGGATTCCATCCCATATATAATATATTTGGTATAAAACTGAAGGATCACAAGGGTCAAGCTCTCTTTGTCAATGACCAACATCCAAAAAGAACTCTGTCAGTTCTGCCTTTGATCCCAATTCAAGTGTTCCCGAAGCCAGTTCCAGAATCCAGCTCCTAAATATGGTTCCAGTCTGCACTAGAAGTCTAGCCTGGGACTTCCCCAGTGCCTGCTCCACAGCATCAGTGGTGATGGTGATGTAATTGCAATCAATGGGGGCTGGGTCAATACTGTTTTTTAAATATATTTGTATATATTCCATTATTATTAATATTTTCATTAAAGGGGTTTAGTTTTATTTTCTAATGGATGAGTCTCTGTCCCTTCTCTTTCTTTTCCCCTCTGGGGAGGGAGAGGGGTTAACAGTGAGCATCTATTATAGGTCTAGCTGATGACCCTGACCCTAAACCATGACATAAAGGAAGCTCATTCAGGTCAGAGTAGTAACTCCTACAGCCACCTGGTGACCTGGAGGGCTTCAAGACATTGGTCAGAGGGGGTCTTAGTGCAGTCTAAGGAATTATGCCTAATGCTTTCTATGGTTGTGGAAGGTTAAACCAAATTTTTTTTGGTGCTAAACAGGCAGCAAAGACACAGCTGGTATCAGAGGTTGTTCAAAGCATAGACAGAATGCTTTCTCTGAACCTTGCAGGCAAACCATATCTGACTTACTACATGAATCTAAACTAGGGAAAACCGTTGAATCTTTTCTTTCTTGGGAGTGAGGATATAATATCCTTAATTCAAAACCACTACTGTATGGTGTGAAACATATTCATTGATATATTAAGGTTTTAAGTGGTCTTGAGAAGTGACCTTAAACAGGGGTCATCACTGTAATAGAAGGAATTGGTAGCAAAAACTCTGATAACTGTGTATTGGCCTCTAACTGCCATCCCCCATACATCCACAATCCTTACAAATCCAGCAAACTACCATTCAGAAATTAAAAGTGTGGTGGTAAATTTGCTTACATTATCATGAGAGACAAGAAAAACAAAGATGAAATTGCAATGACCATCTGGTACTGCTCATCATGACTGTATTGAATGACCTAATAAATCCTTTCCATCTCTAGATTAGATGAAGTCTTGTACACAGAAGTTCATGATACTGCAGTGATATTTTTAACAGCTGTTTATGTGCTATGTTTATAGTAAATTGAGTTCCCTGCCTGTTCAGTAGCTTGCTCTGTAGTTGCTGTTTCAGAGCAATCTAAGAGGCATCACCCCTCCTCTCTCCTTTTCCTCTCCACCTCTGTCTCTTTGTTGCACTTCTGCTTATCAGCAAAGCAAAGGAGGTTACAAAGCTTGCAATGCAGTGCAGAGTCTTCTCTGCAGCAGTTTTTCCTCTCTGATGATACACATGGTCTTCTGCAGCTCACCAACAAGCTGATAGTCACAGGGAGACTGAACTGCAGCCTGAGAAATCCCTTGGATTACTCCTTCATGTCTCTTTCCAACAATACAGGAGACTAAAGGAAATAGCATTATCTCTATTCTACTTGGAGGTGTGTGTGGGGGAGCTGTGGGGCCTTTAAATTGGAGTATTATTTAGAAGTTACCAAAGGTGATATGAAACAAACCCCTTGTCTCGTCTGCTTGTGTTCTCTTCCATAATAAATAGAGACATAACAACCGTTTTGAGCTCTGCAATTACAAAAAGAGCTCTGATTACTCCATCAGGAACCATGGGCAAATTAACATGAAATGGCATTAATGAGGAAACAATTATATCTGAAAGTCTTCTATTGTTTGATCTCTGTGATTATTGTCACTTATGAACTCTAATCACTAACAGTGCACAACTGCATTTAGATCTCCAGCCCTATTTAGTCTGAAACAAAAGTGAACAACCATCTTCTGCTACGCTTCAATCTTTCTAATTGTTATAATTCATTCTTATTTTGTGGTGATAAAGCAGGAAACAGTTTGCTGAAGTGATCTCAACAGCAATCAATTTATTAGTGTTTCCATACACACAACTGTTATTTATGAAAATTTGCAGTGTACTGGAGTGATACAGCAATTAAGACCTTGATTGGATATCAGTCTGAATACCTCCCCTTTATAAATACAAACTTGTATGATTTTTTAAAAGGTTCACAAAGCACAGCCAATCTTCCATGTCCTTTACATGTGTATTTTAAATATTAAAACAGGAAAAGCTTTCCCTATAAGAGAAGAAAAAACAGGCATGTCAGAAGTTCAGCATGCCAGACTGTTTCATACTAGCACAAATAAAATTATAAAGTTATTAAATATCTGGTAAAATATATTGTTAAATATCCAGCACAATATAAAAACAGTTATGAAGCAAGACTGGGTATTAGGGAATCAGAAAATCAAATATTTCTCATAAACCCCAGCAATTTTGGGTGAGTTCCTAAAGGGTTAAAAAGGATAGGAAAAAAAAAAAAGAAAATCAAATAATTCTTGTGGATCAGGGCTGAAGGAAAGTTTAGAGACCATCTGGACATTAAAAGTTTATAGAAAACCAGAACTGACTACATCTGATGTACTGGACTTGTGAAATTGTGAACCTACCATGACTGCTGAAAAAAAAGATTTTAGGTAAAAAGACACGGAAGGAAAAATGGTTAGAGGACAGTTATGTAAACATATTGCCTGAACACATAAACTAGGCAAGAATATTGCAACAGGTAAAAGAATACCTAAAGGAAAGAAAAAAGATGCTAAGACAGGATGTTTAGGACTGCTGTGAGCAGAAACCTGTCTCACAGTAACATTCTGCAGCTTGTGTGTGGACTCATCAATATCAGAAAGATGGATCTGAGCAATAAAGGGTCAGTCAGACTGGATTTGATTACCTTGGCTTGACCAAATACATTGTTAGGGGAGACACCTAGTGTCACAGGTAGAGTTTTTATAACAGTTACTGCAGGAGCTGCTCCAATCATTCAGATCGTCTAAGAATTAAAGAGCGTTCATGGTAATAAAGATTTAGTTCTACCAAGTGGGTAGTTGTGTATAAAAGCTGCTCATTTACTGTAAGAATAAATGAAATGACCAAAAGTTGTGTGGGATTCTATTTTTTTTTTTTCTCTCCCCAGGATTTTTAAATAACAGTTTTCATTTCAGAAAGGCAGCCTTTGAGAGTTTCAGGGAATGAGTTGATGAAGTAAACTAAGGAGCTTAATGTCATAGAGGATTTTTCATTTTCAGATAGATATTGCTTCTTCAATCTCATATCGTGAACCACAGGGAAAACAAGTCAAGAAAGGCCTCTGAACCTGAGGAGATAACTATCTCTTTCAATAATCATATCAAGACTAAAAAGTATACAGTGATAAAACAAATGGTTGAAAAACAAAAGGTAACTTAAAAGTCTAAAGTAGCAAATTACTTCAAGAGAAATTATTTTTTACAACAGATATTAAAATAAATCAGGAACTATTTTGTTGACCCTCTATATGCATCTTTGCTGCCATGGGATGTAACTCCCTGTAGCAGTCTCTGATTGTATGTGAAAGAAATAAATATATAGTGATCTTGCACATCTTCAAAATCCTGGATAAACAACAACTGATCAGGTGGACTGGGTCTGGCTGACATAGAGCTAATTTTTAGTGTTGCTGTGCTTTAGATCTGTGACCAAAACACTGCTGACAGCACGCTAATGGTTTAGCTATTGCTGAGTGGTGTTTGCAGTGTCAAATCCATCTCTGGTTCTCACTCTGCCCCCTCAGTGAATAAATTGTGGGGTGAGCAGGAGGTTGGGAGAGGACACAATCAGGCAGATGATCTGAGCTAACCAGACATATATTCGTGGACAGAGTGTCATACTCAGTAATAAAGAGGCAAGAGCGAGGTTTTAGGGAGGTTACCCACCTTTTGCTTGGGCAGCTTTCTACCCATGAGAGGTGGTGATTGTCTTTGCTTCACTTGATTTTCTTTCTCTCCCACTTCTCCTTCACTTTCCAGTTTGTATTTCCATTAACCAATTTTCTTGCTTGTTTTCTTCCTTTCCTCTTCCCTTCTCCCACTGAGGGGGAGGAGTGGAGGGGGAAGTTAATGACTGTGGATATATGTGGTTTACTACCATGGTCAAGCTATAGCATCAGGATATACAGAATAATACGGCTTTTTTAGTATGACAGTGCTATGATAGCACAGTATTGAAGTGCTTCCTATGATTTGGGGGTCTCTGGTTTAAGCAAGAAATCAGTAGACATTTACAATTTCAAATAGAATTGCAGAAGTTATGCTGGGCACAAGAACCTTTTAAGATTCTGTATGTATAGTTTTCAAAGAACCTTTGAAGATTCTGTATATATAGTTTTCAATGCAATTTTTATATATGAAGTGTGTGTGGAATACCAGAATAAAGTGAAGAAGAGTGTCAAAATAATGACTTAATCTGCTAGTTAAGAACTTAAAAAGATGTAGTTTATACAGTTTCCTTCTAATTGTAATTTTCCAGCTCCCCTTGTAGAATTAAAACAGACTGGAAGGAGGTGGCCCAAGTAATAATCCAATCCACAGGTGGATGAAACACAAAAATTAATTTTTATCTGACAAAGAGGGGAAATACTCTATTGTTGCATTTGCAGATATGTGAGCTATCTGTGTACTTCTAACACATTATTCAGCATATTACCAGCTCTTTATCGTGTTTTATTTTCTATCATTTTATTATCTATAATAAATAATAGCTATTAAATTACTTATAATCTGTTGATGAACAGATTTAACTCAGGGCTAATTCATTTCCATGTATCTCTGGAATTCATATCCCAGACATATGTAATTGAGTAAACATGAATATCACATTCAGATACTGGCTGAAGGGTACAGGGTGTATATTACCTGCAGGACTAGGCTGAATAGTGCCTGAGTGAGGAGGGGAGGGAAAATAGATCTCAGTACGTCTTTGCATTCAAGACTTAGAATTATCAATAAGGTAGCTATAAAATTAACAAAGCTCAATTTATGGTAGCAGACATTGTACACCTGAAAAAAAACTGGGATCTTTGGGATTATTGGTTTAACCTGAGAAAAAAAGGGCAAAACGGAAGTAGGAGCTAGATCAAATAAATCAGTTGGAGGAATCTTTTCAAAGATTTGTTGCTCGAAGTTGCTGCCCAACCAACACTTCTGTTAGAAAAAGTTCCCTAGGCACTTGCATTTCTCCCAAGTAGGATGGAATTAACTGCAGAAGTATACCTAAATCCTGGCAGTACAACTGAAGATCTCTTTAGGTCTGAGAGTGCTATTCCAATAATGAAGGATGATTCAGTGTTTTCTGTGCCTTATGATGCACCTGGACTCTTAAAAAAAAAAAAGAAAAGAAAAGGTGATACTTGTAGAAATTAGCTAGTGAATAATTACACTGCACTAAACCATATTTTGTCCTCATTATTCTGTATTTAGCCTACCAGAAGTAGAACTTTGCCCTACTTTGTTTCAAAGGATCTTACAAGAGATAATTACTATCTTCAAGAATATTAATCTCCATCAGTGACAGATCTTCTCAACTTTTAATTGAAATGTAACACCCAGACAGTTTTGGTTGAGCCTGGTTCAAAACCTGATAATAGAACTTTTCAGGTGGCATTAAAAATTTGTGTCTCAGGCTTTTTTCTGTTACTTTCTCATTTTTCAAATCAGAGTTCATTGACTTGGTTTCTACCAGTAAATTTCTAAATTTCTATCCTTATTTCTAGTCTGTGCAAAAGATGGCTGTGTGCAGTGCCACATCATGCTCTCTGGTTCAGTGCCTGCTCTATCACCACACAGTTGTAGCCACAGTCACAACTGGAAAGCAAAATCTGTCAAGTTTTCAGTATCATCAGCAGGTGTTACAACTATGAAATGCAATATCTTTTTTTTAGTCATGTAAAACTTACTAATTTTGGTTGTCATTTAACTGAGAAAACCCACAAATATTAGTAGAGGCAATTAGCTTTTCTTTTTAATTACCCTTCTGAGGAGATGGAAGAGATTGGATGTGGATTCAGGGACTGTAAAGGATATAAATAATTCCCTTTTAAGGCATATAACTGTTTCAGAGCTATTTCTTAATAAAGGAGAAGTAATTTGGTACATCTATGACCAGGACAAAATCATGGATGCCTGAGTAGCATCATGACCTTTCATATTTGTCTCATCCCTTATGGATATAGCGTTCACCACTAGGGCTACAAAATGTTTTCTTTCTTGTATTTAGGCCTTGCCTGCTGATTTTTGTTAGATCAGTGCAAATAAGCTTAATAATGAGTCCAGAACTGGATGTGGAGAATGTGATACACGTAGGACATGTACCTTGAAGAGCTGTACATAGCTGCCACAGGAAAAAAAATAGCATGTCATGGCTTCTCTTGTGTCATTTCAACTTCACTTTTGAAAATGGGAAAATAATCTTCAGTGTAATCTTGTTTGGTATTGCACAAAGCTTGTGCTGGATCTGGGACCTTCCACAAAACCAAAAATCACCAAGATCAAGCATATGGCCTTAATTAAGCTATACACCCTTAGCAGGATAAAACTGAGATTAGCACATATCTGTCTTATGCATTATACAAATATGAGTAGCAGATGATCCCCAAACAAGAGACAATGCACAATCCAACTTTGACAAGAAAACAGAGGCATAGGAAGGTGAACTCCCAGAGTTAACAACAAATTAACAATAGATGTAACTGGATTTTCTGCATAAGCAGACCGTGTCCAGCTCCTGTTTCTTTTTAGACCTACAATGTATTTGAGGTTTGGCCTGGTTTGCTTTTGGAGTAGAAGAAAGGCTGGTATTAAAGTTTTGTGGAAGAGCTATTTTAAGAGGCAGTTTCCAAGAGCGAATACAGTGGAGAAGAATTCTCCAAGAGTGATGCTGGAGGGATGGAATAACTGAGGATGCTCATGGACACAGAGTGACAGATAGTGATTTTGAGCAGTCTTGGCCCTCATCCATCAGGTCCATAAAGATAATAGCTAAAGCTCTAAAGCAGACAGACTACTTCTCAAATAATCTAGGCAAGAATTGGTAAAGATGCATAAGTCTATATTCTAGATGAATTCAGCCATTACATTACAACATGTAAGGATGCTCAGTGTCTCATGGAACTTTTGTGAGGGAATTTCCTTGAGCAAACTGTCATCTATCCATGAATCTAAGATCTGAGATGCCACTTTAGCCCATCAAAATATGTCAAACTTCACTAGTCTCACAGTGAATCTAAGTTTATATTCTGAGATCACAGATTTTTCTTTTATTGCCTTTTAACTTCATTATAATCTCTGGCGTTCGAACAATTGAACAGAAGTAATTCTGTATCACAGCAAGTAACTCTTTTTTTTGGTCACGGGCATAGCTATTTTGTTATCCTTCTTCTAGCTGAACACCAGTGCTATTTTTACATTCTAAATAGACTACAATGGATTTAAGTGCAGCCACATAGGATATAACTGAAGATGTAACTGCCTGTCTACCTCACTCCATGCTGGAAGGAAACCTTTGCTAAGTCTTTAAGAGTACTGTTTTCAGCTTGACAGATCAGATATTGTTTCCAGTTTTTCAAATCTCATTTCTAAATTAAAGATTTTTCTAATATAAGAAGGCTTTGTTATTTTCCATTTTAAGTATATCCCTATTAATACAAACAATTACGAATCATCTTCATTGCCTACCATATAACATCTGAGCAAATTTCTACAATCTTCTCTTAATTTTGATTATTTTTTTACCCATGTTTGAAATACAGGGTTTTTTTTTGTTATATTACTGATGTTATCTTTTTAAAATTATTGCCATAACCACAGCATTTGAAATAATGACAGAGCATAAATTGTGCCCATGACTGCTGATGCTACTTTGTGGTTAACATATTTCATAATTGGTTTTACTCATCCGTTCCTAGCCGACAGGCTAACAAGACAGGTAAGAGAGATTTATTTTATAATACTTACACGTGTCTGTAAACCAGACAAGTTGTTTTACATTTACAGTTTATGTCCTCTGAAGAAATTTTATGCTTGTGTAAAATACAATTTTTTATGGTACACCTTACCTTAGGATCTCAAAGTGCTCTTCATATATTTCTGGCATGTGTTTTCATGGCTTCTTTACTAATCTATGTTAAGCAAAATGCCTAGACCAGCACAAAAAGGTCATTGAAAGACCTGGATCCAGGTTGAGGAAATTTCCTCTGTGTACTGAAAAAGATGGACAAATACATCTTCCAGACTTTTATTTTTGGTTAAGGTGTGTTGGAAAAGATCTATAGCACACAGCACTAAAGTGTACATCCTAAGCACCCACCAACACTTAACATGAGGTCCTAAATTACACAAGGAACCTATTCAGTATCAAAGCAGCTCAGAGTTAAAATGACAGTACCCAGAACCTTCCTCCTATTGTGTTCCCTCTGCTTCTGTTTTCAGTCTCACCATTGTGTTGTGAGCACTGGGACTCATCTCCCAGAATGTGCTTCTTCATATTTTGCTCTTAAGGGTGCACCATGGTACCAACTTTGATTTCTCTCAGAACACTGTACACAAAGGCAAACTAATCCTTTCTGTATAAACCCAGTCAGTGTCTATATTTAATACAATCAGTGTCTATATTCACAGCAAAGCATTCAATATAAGGAAAACATTCTGAATGGAGTTTTACAGTGAATAGCAGTTTCTCTCACTGTGGGATTACAAGTTAAATCTCCTAACTTTTCTCAGTATTCATCTAGTCCCTTTGAAGTATTTCTGTCAATGATGTAGTCCAAAATGTTCTGCAGTGCTTTAGTGAGAAAGTGCAATGTTGCACCATCTTGCAAAATCAGGTGTGTTCTATTTTCCTGAGCACCCTGTTAATGTCAAACATGGGTAGAGAAGGCATGTGGCTTTTGTCAAAATTAGTGCAGAGTAAAAACAAGTGGAAGAGGGAGGAACAAAGAGAAGTCTACTAGAGTTCTCTTCATAGATGGATAGATGATGGCAAGATAGCTATTTTCAGTTAGCTTTCTACTGCCCTGTGAAGAGATAGCCTGTGAAAGTCAAGGTGACAGTTTTCTGCTAAGAAGTGATTCCAAAAGATACCAAGCACTGGGACACTCTGGGAAATCAACACAACTGGATGCATCTTTGATCTGCCTAGACACTAATGCAAATGACAGGAAGAACAAACAGGAGTTACAGATGTGTGTGCAGTTGCAGAGTTATGATCTCACTGGGATCACAGAGGCACAGTGGGATACCTTACACGTCTGGTGTGCTGTAATGGATGAACATTGGCTTTTTTGGAATGACAGGCCAGGAAAGCAAGGAGGGAACATTGCATTTTCTTCTGAGCTCAGCAGGAACATATGGAGTTCTGCCTGATAAGGTGATGAACCAACCATGTCAGTATCAGCTGGCAGATCATCATAGGTGATGTAGGAAGGAGAAAAATGAAAAGAAAAAGGAAAAAAAAAAAAGGAAAATACAACTGAAAAAGGACTCATGTTGGCATCTCTGATCTTCAAGGGGCTGTAAGTCCTTAAGGACACAAACTACCATGATACCTGCTGCAGTGGTGGGCCAGGAGCAATTCAGGATGTTTCTGGAGTGCATTGATCAAGGATCCAATGGAATTGCTTTGGTTGATCTCATAAATAAGGAAAACCTAGGTCTGGGATGTGAAGCTTAGTAACAGCTTTGTCTGGGATGGTAGAGGTCAGAATCCTGGGAGGGGGAAAGGGGGTAAAAGTGAGATCACAGCCCTGGACTTCAGGAGAGCAGAATTTGACCTGCTGAGGGACCTGTTCTTTCCTGGAAGAAGGAGCAAATAAACCTGGATTATTTTTATTTTTTTTTTTTCCAAGCATAAGAAGTACAATAAGGTGATTTGAAGTAACGAGCATGAATTTATGAAGGAGAAATCATGCCTGGCCAAAATGATGGCCTTCTACCATGAAATGACTGGCTCTGTGAATGAGGTGACTGCTGTGCCTGTTTTTATCTTGGCTTTAGTAAGGCTTTTGGCACTGTTTCCCACAAACTGATGAAGTACAGACTAGATCAATGGACATTATTAAAAACTGGATGAGCTGCTGCATTGAAGGGGTTGTGCTTAGCAGCACAAACTTCAGCTGGAGGCCAGTCACAGGAACTGTGCTTCAGGGCTTGATACTGAGTCTGTTACTGTCCAATGACTCTGTTAATGACCTATGAGGCATTCTTAGTGTGGTTCCAGATGATAACAAAGCTCAGAGGAGTGGCTGATACAGCAGTAGGACCTTGACAGGCTGGAGAAATAGGCAAAGGAACTTCTTGAAGCTCAAGAAAAGTGATTTCTGCCCCTGTGGATGAATAATCACATACCTCTCCAGAGTCCCACCCTCCCCAAATTACCTGTCATTATGTTTCAGTTCAGCAATAAATTTGTCTTCTATTGGGGAAACAAGAAATTTAAGAAATAGTTGGCACTTGAACAACCAGTGACAGTGAGATTTGCATATGTGGGAATTTCCCAGTTTGAGAAGGAAAAAAAAAACAAAGGCAAACCAACGGTCAAAAGTTTTCAAGCTGGAAAGACTAAGGCTGATGCCAGTAAAACTAAAATTTTAAGTAGAGGTTGTTATAAAAGGTTCTTACAGTTCTGCCACTTGTGCTAGCCATGCCTAGTTATGCACACTGGTTTTAACTGTTACCTTCTAAATACACTTTCTGTATCTTAAGTAGGACTTCCTGATTATAAGACATGTCCATTCACATGGCATCAGAAGCACACAAGATGGCAGTAGGCAGCTGCAGAGGCACAGAGCTACAATGACTTTCCAGTTCTTATCAGTCCCCAGGAATAAAAGTACTTTAAAAAAAAGAAAAAAAAAAAAAAAGCAACAACAAAATCAAACAAACAAAACCAGACAAAAAAACCCAAACAAAAACAAACCACCAGAACAAAACCATGGAACCATTCTGGCCTTTCCCAGAAGGGCATTCTAAGTTGCTAAAATAACCTTTTTTTTTTTTTTTTCAGTAATCAGTATGGAGATTCAGCTGTATCAATTCTGTTGATTCTAGCCCTCTTCTCTAAAGGCTTAAGTGAGTCAGAAAACCATTTGATTTTCAATTTTATTTTGAGAGACATTAAGGGTTTTTGACTTCTAAAGAGACATACATATGACAAGCCTCTACTGAAATTCTTTCAAGGTGCAGCCTAACACTTCAGAAAGTGCATGAGGTGTTATGCTGAAGTTTCAAAAGCATAACATACTTCAGAGGACATTTTTTTTTTCCCTATTTTTTTTTTATTATATGAAATTGTGGAAAGATTAAAAAAGACACGTGTGCTTTTAGTACTGTGGGTTTTGTTTGTTTGGGTTTTTTGTTTCTTTTGTTTATAACATGCTTCTGGGTGAGTCGTTAGTAAAAATACATATTGGAAATACTAACAAGTGTATTTTAAGGAAATCCTAAGTTCAGCTGTTCTATTACCAGTTTGGCAGATCTAAATAGTATTAAATCTGGATACCTTCCTATTATTTCTTTTGCTAACAAAAGCGTTGACCTTGGTTATGCTGTGTTTAATGTATTACTGGATGATGAGTAGACTTGCTGAAACTGGCAACCATGTTATACTTAAAGAAAAATATTTCCTAGAAATTTTAAAACAAAGGCAACAATCTGTTCTTTAGAAACAATAATCTCTCCTAAACCTCTTTGGAACCATGTGAGATTGGGCAGAGATGAGTTGATTTTTCACTATATTATAAAGGAGCTTTTTTTTTTTTTTTTCTTTAGTGTTCTAAAGTAGTATTTAATGAGCCTAGACAAAACTAGCTTGCTGTGGTTTATCAGATCCATCAAAAATCGAAGTGAATTAGCTTACTGTGGATTTAAGACTGATTCAAACTCGGGTAAGAAACTGTGGGGAAAAAAAAAAGCGCCTTACAAAAATGAGTTCTGCCTTTCAGTTGTATCAAGAAGTGCTAAATGGCTCCCACTGCTATAAAAAATAAGCAGCTGGGTACCAAGTGTCAGGCTCAGACATGAACCTATACTGCAGGTTGCTTTCTCAAGTACCTCTCCATCCATTTATGCATGCCACAAGCAATCAGAAGAAGAAAGATGTATTCCTGCAAACTTCCCACATGCAGTCTAGTGATTGGTAAATTATTGTCACTTGATTAATACAAGTGCCCTTTATACTTGTGGCAGATGGTAGCTGTGTTCGGGATCTGGATTGTGCTACTGGATTCAAAACCACACAGATCAGGATCAAAGAGAGAAGGGATAGAGTGCATTATTGGATGATGGCCCTTGAAGCAGAAAGGTAGCAGCTCACTTGACCCTTGTGATCCCTCAGCTTTATACCCAATATGATACATGTGATGGAATCCCTCATTGTTCAGTCTGGGGTCACCTGTCCTGTCTGCTTCTCTTTCACTGGTGCCTTTCATTTTCTCTACCCCCCAGTGTTGTGCACAAGATCCAGCAGACTGGCCTGCACTCTAACCATGCAGTTAGAAGAGCTAAAAAGTAAAATCATTGAATAGAATTAGTGCTGTTCTCACCCAAACCAGGACAGGGCCTAAGTACTGTACTGGATGCATGAGAAATTTGCCTCTATTTTTTGCTTCTGCCATAGAATTTTTGTTTAGATAGCCATTGTAGTTAAATTATTGTTATATATGTTGCTTACCTGGAAAATGAAGGCAATATGTTTGGAAATGTGCCACAATAATTCCCCTGTATTCTGCAGTGTTCTTTATATGTTTACTGGTCTACTCCCAATTATCTTAAAGCATATTTCAGCCTAATGTTGAATGAGTAACAGAAATATCACATTATCATACACCTCAAAGTCATGATAATGCATAAAAAAGCATTTTTTATAAAAATGTGGGGTTTTTTTAAAACAAAACTGCATATTTAATCTTATTTTATTGTTTTCTTTCCTCATTATTATCTTTCTAAAAGGAAAGAGAAATATATGCCATGGTGTTTTCCTCTGTGGTGACAGGAGAAAACAGACATGTCTTTTGTACTATGTGCAATGAGTACACAGAAGTACTTCTCTTGTTCTGTAGAAAGGGGAAAACATGTATCTGATAGATACATAACACTGAACTTACATAAATTTTTTTTTCCTTTGCATGCTGTCACAAGGCAAAATTTCACAGGTAATTTTCTGTTATTTCATAAATTTATAGATGTTCTCCTCTGTGCAATTCATTAGCTCTCTCCCAAATACTGTGTACAGCTCTAAGTAGTTCTTGATAACAGAAAAATCACTTTAGTATCTCAAAATTATCTTGACAGATACATATGTGAAGTGGATCACATTTGTGATCTGATTTCCTAGAATAGTTGCTCCTAAGTCTTACACTGAGAGGGGAAATAAATTCAGCAACATATGTCTGACACTTTCAAAGGTGAAATGCTTTGGAAAATCCACAGAGGTGAGATGTTTTGGGAAATCCATACTTGTGCTGCTATGAATGCTGTTGAAATTGTTGGCTTGTCCTGTTTTTCAGGAGACCAGGGTAGATGATACTTTTGTATAAAGGCTGTCTTGTATAACTCCCAGAAAAGATATAAACTTCCTATCTCACCCTCTACCACTTTTAAGCCTGTTTTCTTACCCTGTGTTTTGTGTCTGAAGAGACAGTCAGAGGTGAATGGGAGGAATCATAGTGTTTTATCCTCAGTTTCATTTTATTTCAAAGGTTTACCTCACATAGAGGTTTTCTATTGTTATTATCACCAATAAATATTTTTAAGCAATCCAAGAGGACTATAGAATGACTTACGTGCTTCAGTAGCATCCCCTAAGTTTAGATGTGTTTTGATGTGTGAGAATAAAAAAAGAAGGTACAGATAAATTCAGAAAAATAGTAAATATAATCTCTGTGCATTACAATTCTATAGAGGCATAGAAAAGACAGGAATTTCCCAAACAGTATATAAATATATTGATTTATGATTTATATTCAAATATAAATCAGGGTACTTATGCTTTGTGAAAGAACAGAACGTTGGGGAACTTAACCAAGGTTAAGTCCAGGAGATATTGTTTCCCTGTTTCTGTTTAATGAAAAAGAAATAACTGACATACTTTGACAGACTTCTCTTTAGAGATGTTTAACATTAATCTTACTGCCAACTACCAATGCCCTAGAGTTGCTATGTCTCATGTCTTCCTGCATAAGTGGACTTAACACTATGAAAAGTTCTTTCTGAAACATTGCAATCCATCCAGCTTCAGTGTCACAACATTCTTCAATATAATTTCCTGGTACATATTTAATTTCAGATTTAGTTTTATGGTTTCAAAGTGATAATCCTCAGAAAATTAGTTGGTATTATAGATCTCCTCAGTTTTCATCTCTGGGGCAGTTATTCCTTTTTTCCTGTGTTTTCCTAAAAATCAGTTGCCTTGCAAGAACTTAGTCCCTTCCAAAGGCTTCCCAAGATCAGGAGCACAGATTACTTTCACAAGCTGTACTGGAAGGATGGGAAATATTAGGTCTTATATTAATGTATAATCCATTTCTAACTTTTAAATAAAACTTTAACTTTGCTTTTTAGAGGAAGATTGTAAAGGACAACTAATAATTGTATTGGTTCTGTCTGGGATGGGTTTAACTTCCACCATATGTAGCCCTCATAGAGCTGTGCTTCTAGATAGAACAGTGCTGGTAACACTGCAGTGTTTTGGCTCTTGTTGAGCAGTGATTACATTTTTTTTTGCTCCCATGTTTCATTAGATTGTGGTGGGTACAGGTTACAGGTAATACTGGAGATATTTATTATAGTGAGTTATATATCACTAAAATTACTTTTTTTGGCCTATTCAAAAGATTTCCTCAAATTCAATTCAGAATGAAAGTGAAATTACATTAATGCAAGCATGAACAGGAAAAAAAAAGAAAATGGCTATGTAAACAGAGAAAACACATATGGTAAAGTCTAATAGGGAACAAGTTGTCATCAACAATTAGAAACTGTTTTTAAACGCAGGTTATTTTTTTTAGCTTTTATTTAGTTCAAGGACTTCCTGAGAGTCATCAGCTTCAGTAACGTCATTTACTACATAATTAATTCCAAATTATTCTGTAGGAGAGGTATACGTCTCTTTCAAATCCTATAACTTGCCACAAGAATCTGCCATCAGACTAAGGTCTATTTTATCTTACGAGGCTTTTCCAAGGAATGTTTTCTGCATAGACATGAAATCTAGAAATGATAGCCAATTAGGTGAAGTGCACAATCCTAAAATGTTTAGGACAAAAATCCTGACAACTGTTTCAATATTTTGCAGGAGCTTTGTGTTTCAATAAAATTAAAAACAAAAGAAGTTCTGAATGAACTTCAAGAAAACATTTTCTCCATGCTCAGTTCCAGTTTGCCTAAGCACTGCTATTTAACAAAATGCTTCAAGATGGCAGAACTGAGGAGGAAAGTATGTCATGAAATTGTAAAGTATTAACAAGAAAGACACACTAAAAGTTCCACCTTGAAAAAGCAGTTGCTGCAGTAATAGAAACACAGATATTTCACAGCATGTTAATTTCTGCATTTTTTTTCATCCTGTGAGGTGTAATTTATACCCACAGGAACAATGCTTCCTGGTAACTCACATGGCTAAAATACCCATATCTACGTACATAAATTCATCACTACTCTTTATAATTTAGAAATTCACTTTCACCAACTTCATTGGATACAATGATTCTGTGGGCAGTTGTCACCAAACATCTATGAGGGCATGACATTTTCATGAAAGGTTTTGTCATTTCTGCCTTTTTTAAGGTCACTTTTTGCCTTAGGTTCCATATCTTTTCTTTACCTTTCAAGAGTGATTGATCCTGTGTGATCTCTGCTGACGTTCCTCCACCTTATTTTTTTTCTCAACCTCATCAAGCTTGCTTTTAACATTGTTTTTCAGTAACAGAATTAAGAGTAAAATACTTAGCTCAACATTTGGGGAATTAGTTTTTACTAAACTTTTAACAAAGTTTCACTTATAGTAATCTAGTATATAGATGTTAACTTAAAATTTACTTGGTCATGCTTCCATTATCCAGTATAATAGATGGTGATGACAGAGTAAAAGCATAATTAACATACAAAGATTAAGCTGTGTGAGTGTATTCAGTATATCCACTTCTGGAAGACTCTGTTGGCAAATTCTGTGAGCAGAGTGTATTAACTAGCAGCAGCTGAAACTGCCAGGCATAATATGAGAGTATTATTTATTATGTCCCTGGGTAGCACATGTAGTGTGGTGTCAGGTGTTGGTAGGACATGGTAATCCCATTCACAGTAAGTGAAAGCTGCCTTTGTCATTATTACTATAACAAAGATTGAAGCCAAGTCTGTAAACACATAATGAGCATGGAGCAAATGAGAGATAGGATTCAGAAGAGGGACTTCAAAAACCATCAAAGATGGGACAGCCATGGCAAGATGGAACAAATGTGTGACTGTCTGGGGAGCCTGGGGGAGTTTGCACTGACAACTCTTTCTGGAGAAGGAGCAGGATACAGGTCCTCTAAGTCCCAGGAGTGCAGTGAGTGAAAAGAAATACTGAAAATAGATTTTCATTTTCTCAGTCTTCCCTTGCAAGAATTATTTCTTTTCACACCTTCTTGTTCTCCTTTAGCTTCACCCCTTCTCTTCTGAGTATTCTGCCATTGAGTTCTATGTTCACTGACAGTAGTGGCAGTTCTTTCCATTCCATCAAGTCACAGAACAGGATGATGCTCTCCTTGCCTCGTGTCTCCTTACTTGCCACATAAGGAGATGATGTAGGCATCTTAAGCACAGAAATTGCTATACCTTGTATCTATTGTTTTGGTCTCAGGGACTGCAGGGTGCCCTACATGGCAGGACACAGTGAACTGCCCCACACTGCTCACAGCCTGTTACTACTGATTCTGAAGGTGGTGTAAATACCCTACTGTGTGCCAAAATTGCAGTCATAGGAGTACAGTGTGTCTCTGCTCAGACATGTTGAGTGGCAGAAACTGGAGGGAGAACGTATGGAAGGGAAGATGGAGAAGATGTTAGGAGGAATGGGGAAACGGGTGGAATGGAACTTTGTTAGGGAAGCAGCTGAAGATGTGCTCTTGGAAGGAGAAATTGCATGACAAGGCAGGGACAACTCTGAGGGACTGCAGCTAAGGGTGATCCATCATGCCTCAAGCACATCAATACCTGGACACATAAATCCAACACAATAACATTCATAGGACTCAAAAGACCTGTTTGGACCTAGTCTTGGAATTTTATACTTGGTGCTTGCTGAGGAGTTTAAATCCATAATGCAATAACTTTTTCCAAGCTTGGCCTCATTCTTGTCATTAGCATTAATAAGGCTGCTTTAAACCTTCCAGATTTATAATTCAGTGTACTTCAACACTTCTCTTTTGAGAGCATCTTAAAAGGCCTCCATCCTGAAAATTCAAATGTGAGTTCATTGCATTAATTTGCCAGTGCAATAAAAATGTAATGTTCACATGAGTCTAATAATACTTTAATAATGAAAATATCAGTAAATTGATATTGTTTGAATAAACTTTGCAATTATAAATTTCTAGCTGGCAAGACAGATAAAGCAAGTTATCAATAGTTACTTTCACTATTTATTCAGAAAAGTATCTGAAATTCCTCTATGTTTCAGAAGTTTAAGGAAAACACATTTTTGGCTAATGTTATTTTCACTGGTACAATATAGAGTAATAAATAATTTTCCAGTATTTATAAACTAATGAAGCTGAAACAAAGGAATATCCAAAGAGAAAATGGAGAATTTACAGCTGATTGCTTTCCCCCGTATATCTCAAAAGTTCAGCTTTTTCAAAGCACTTTTTTTTTTTTTGCCTTATAATATACCAGTATAATTTTTCTGCCCTACAAATGTTTGTGCTAGCATGAAAAAGTTTCCTATAGAGCTGATGGGACATTCTAGAAAAAATCAAACTACTACACAAAGTTTGACCCCAGTTTTGTCACCAATTATTTTATAAGGTGGTTCTAAGCATCACCTGAACTGCACTTCTACATGTTACTGAAACAATATATCCCCGTTTTTCAGATTTCAGAGAGGAACTCAGAAATATTGTGGAACTGATATACATATAGGTATAGATGATACAGATTTATAACAGATTTTTGCAGGTGACATCTTCATCTCAGGCTCCTGTAACAAGAGTCTCAAGAAGACAATCATTAGGTCATTCAGTGGGTGCTTAGGAAGCTCTCCCTTACCAGCTCTTTCCCCCTTGTCCTGGTTTCCATCTTGGTTTTCCTGTTCCTTGCTCTGGCATGGTCACAGGCTGTTTGCATTAGGTACATTATAGAGGTGCCATAGAATGCTCTAGCTCAGACAATATGGATGTGACACAAAAATTATTCAAGGCATCTGTTAGTATTTCCTTTACCCTGAAATATCAGAGAAATCCTCTGATGGTTGTGCACTATTGCAAACAGCACGGGGTGATCTAAACACCATCTCAGCAGAGGGTTAATATTGTTCATAAGACAACAGTAGGAAGCCTCAAACAGGATACGAGCACTGAAAAATCTGCTGTTAAGATCATAAGAGCAACTAATGAATCATCCAAAATTAATGACTTCTGAAAATCTTGAGAAACCAAGTCCCATTCTGTTTCCAGATCCATCAACCCAGAACAGTTTCTAATTATGTGCCAATTTCTCAATTCAAATAATTCAATATATCAGATAAGAATCTAATGCCTACTGTTCCACAGATCATACCCTTAAGTAATATCCTTTATATATATTGTTAGCCCAACTATTTATTTTCATTTTTAAATATTATTAAAATGTAGTGAACATTGGATTATCATTTCTAATAAATCACAATTATACTGATTATACTGTCATTATTAAAATAAATGTGACCTTTTGTTGAAGTCACATTATACTGAGCATTGAGAAATGTAAGCCACACACAACATGAATAATGATAGTGTGACTAATGATGATACCTTGAATATTAATCAACTAGGTGAATTCCAACCTTAGGAAGACTGATGGGAAAGTATCTAAATAAATTCTATTCTATACTATAGAATTAAAAACAATTGTGAAAGAAAAAAAGATCATTAATAGTATGGTAATGTAAACTGATGGACACTAATATTGTTTGGTCAATCTTGATCATCTCCTTCATTTGAATCTGCTTTTTAGATTTTTTTCTTAGAATGATCAAGAATATGCTGTGAGATTTTGACAGTAGATGTAGCTGAACAATTTCTGAAAGCTGTAGCTGCTTAGTACTTGAGATTTGACTTTCCACTAAATAATTTCACTTTCCTTACTGTTTTTGTACACTTAATAGAGTTATTTCTGTGTTGCTCAAACTTCTTTCAATCTCATAATTTCCTTTTGATGAAGTCTTCTGTGAATCCTGTACTTGGGTGGCAACTATTAACTAAATGTTAAAATGATATGGTGATGAGACTTTACCCCCAAAGAAACCTTCAACAGAAAGATTTTTTTGTGTTCCATTGTATCCTTGATAGCCATTTTTCTTAATAATCTTCTAGCTACTATATTAAGCATCAGTCATGTTGACAAGATTAAATGAGTAAGAGGACCTATTAGTGTAATAAACAGCTTCAGAGAAAGTGAAAGATGGTCAGCTCATTACAAGTGCATCAAATTAGCAACACTGCTTGGCTAGGAGTCTATAAAATGTATTTGTTTATAAGCACAATGAATCACATTTGAATATTTGGTCTGACTAAGAGGTGTGTACTGGACCACTTACATTGGCATGCAGGTAGTTGTACCAGTAATCCAACATCATTATTTTTGGCAATAGCTAGTCACAGTTTGGAATAAATGGCTAATAATCAGTCTTTAATAAACTAGGAGAGTTTTTTAAACTGTAAGGATGTCTTAATTTCAGCTTCAGTGCCCATGGGGGCCTTTGTGAAGCAACTATGATAATTTACCAGTGTCCCACAGCAGTGAATCTATGTTTAAAAGCAGGTATAGATTTCTTACCAGAGCAAGCAAGATTTCAAGTGGGCTTAAAAGAGCTTTGCTGGACTCCATAACAATGCTCTTTCTAATGCTATTAAGCCCAAGCTGGCTGTTAGGTCACACATACAATATCTGCAAGTATATATGCAGGCAGGGGCATGATTCTGTATTCAAAAGTGGATATGTCTCATCAGCTGGATTCTGCTCTTTCCTGCCTTGATATGGTGCTGGAGATTTTCTTATATAGCTTCCCTGCAATTATTATGAGCCAGCATCAACAGAACTGAGATCAGAATCCTCATTCATCAATCACAGATCCATTGTAACTAAATCACTGACAAGATTAGGAAAATTGTTCAATCTCAACTATATCTGCTTCTTATAATTGTTATTTTTTTAGTGACTATTTTAAGGAATTAATATCATTTGAAAAAAAAAACCCCAATAAATCTGCAGGACTTGTTTATGGAGAATATGTAACATCTCAGAGAGTTCAGCTGATGCTTTGGTTGATCATTTTATAACATATCCATTACTAGTAATTCATTAGGAATCAAGCTTTACTGAAATGGAACTATCAGTTGTTAATAGTCCGTGGAGCAATAACCATGAGAGTGAGCAGGTGGTGATTACAACACTTAGGACTTCAAGAGAATGGAAGCAGAGTTGCTGCAATCATTATAAAAATTATTTCTAAAGAAATGTTCTGTTAATTACAGTTCAAAAATAAGCATCTGGTTGAAGTTACCTTATGTAGCTGTAAGAGCCTCCGATTACAGGAAAAATAATTTCAAGACCTCTTAGCCATGATATAAAATATACTGAGCCCAGAGCAGCTTTCAAATCCACATCTGCAGGAAGCTATAACTGCTACTGGTTTTAAAACTTCACAGACAAAACAAAGCTTGCTACAGACTCTTGCTGAAATGAAGGCCAAGAAGCAATATTACATCTTTTTTTCTTTTCTTTCTAAATGTGTATTAGTAATGAGTTAAAATTGCTCCTTGTTTTCATATATGCAGCTGCAGTACATCAAGTACATTTTGCCTCCATGTATTTTATTTCAGTCATATTTTGTGTGGATAGTAATAGTTTCACTCTTGTAAGTATGACACAGGAAATTAAATTAGTCATGTCGCAGATTTTTCTTGATAGTTCAAAAAAAAATTCAAAAGTTGTTATTTCATTGAATGCAGTTTTGAAAAAAAACAACTATTTTTTATCAGGTCAGAACATGAGCAGTTTTTAAGATAGATACAGGGCAGAACACAGAGCAGCAGAAACAATCTGAAATTAACTTTACCCCAAATGGGGCAGTTAAAGTGGACTTTTAGTGTATGCAACCCATTCTTCACCAGTTAGATAAACAGGTTATAGTAAACAACAGCAGTTGAAACACTTTAGATAAGGAGTCTCTAGACGAAACATCTTTTTAGGAATAATCTACTCCTTTGTTAATTAAATCTTGCTGATTGGCAAGACCATTAGCTACAAATGCTTCTTGAGCAGTGAGATGTACAAAGAACTATTTATGTTCCTCAGTATGTTACTCCTCCTCAGTCACTGATAGTGAATTTATTACTGAACAATACTATTACAATCATTAAAAAATAAATTAAAAAGTAGTTAAAAAACTAGATGCTGGCATAGAGCTGAAATGATGTGAGTAAAAAAAAAATTAGTAAAATTTGCCTGAGGATTCTGACAGAGGTTTTGCCATCTTAAAGTATTCATTTTTAATATCTTTACACAGGTGTAATTTATTAAATTGTGCATTACTCAGTAATCATGACTTCCTTGTGCAGCATGACAGATGACTTGTTCCCATCAGGATGAAAGCACAGAACCCAAAACTAGTTCTGTATCAATTTTATTTTTATATGCTCCCTAACAGTCTGAAACATAAATCTGTCTCTTTACTTCCTCTTATTTTTGTAATTAATTATTGTTTATATTTTTTCTCTTAATTATTATTTCCATTCCCTGCTAATTTGATTGAAGCAGATATCTATTTTATCTACAGAATAAGCCACAAATCATCTTTCTTAATGTGTCTAAAAACTCGGAATTAACTAGTGCTCAGTCTTTGACCTAAGTCAAAGCAATCAAGAAAACACAAGAGACATCTCAGTCTTTAATAGATGATATCAAATGCATGAGGATGAAAAACAGGTCAAAGTTATAAACACAGTTCATTTTAATATTCATAGACCTTTCACTGAAGTATCTCAAAGCAAACAGCAAGACTTAAGTCCTTTAAGACTTAAAAACTTAAGGCTTTAAGTTCCTTAAGATGAAGGCTTAAGTTTACCAAGCAAGCTGAATGTTAACATGTATCAGCTACCTCAAAATTTTACCATTATGTTCTTAAGAAATGTGTTTTTAAACTGTAAAATGAAATTTAAAAAAAAAAAATACACTTTTCAGTTTTAAAACAGTAGTTGTTTCCATAGTTAATATTCTCTGTCTTCATTCAACATGGGATACATTGCACTTAAACCAAGAATATAAGTATTTTTTGAGCTTCATCAATATCCTAAATAATACATTATTTTTTCTTTAAACAATTGTAAATTTCTGGATTATGTCTGTACTCTGCTGGACAAACCATATAGATATTATTTATGCTACATGTATTTCTGTTTATAAAATATTAGAAATAAAAAGCAACAACCTTTTCTCCCAGACCTATGTGAAAAGTAAACTCATCATCCTCTCTATCACCTGAATAAAAAGTTTTTTTAGTCCACTTTATTGCTTTTAGAATGCACATGTAAAAATACTGTAAATTGTAAGCTGTGCAAGAACTCAGCTGTAAGTAAAAGGTCTGAACAAAGAAGTTGTAAACTATTTTCTGTTCTTCAAAACCCTATTTTTGTGTCAGAGATGTTGAATTTGTGAATAAATGAGTTAGGAGTGGTCCATCAGAAGTCACTGTGATTTCAAAAAAAAGGTATCAACCTATGACTATGACCTCTTACAGCTCCTTCCACTTTTTTTTTTCCTCCTATTTTGACAGGTCTCTTCTGTTCTGCAGGAAGAATAAAGGTATCTCATTGCAACATAGCATTTGACATATTCTCAGTATAATAGAGTCTTTTAACATTGCTCTTGAGATTCTAAACATCAGTTGGGTACTTCATTTTTAAGCCTTTATATGTTTCACCCTATATCAAATGTATAATTATACAGATTAAATATATATAAGTGTTCTTTAAATAATTTAACACGTGGTCCTTAGCAGTACTAATAAACCATCCATTGAACTGCAGTATAATTTTGCTCAGGGTGTAATTAGAATGTATTCTTAGAGCAGTCATTTACTGAGCCAGAAATCTATGTTACATCAAGTTAATTCCAGCACTGTTTAACATGACTCAAACTTTGCAGATGTTATTATCCCTGTTTGTTAGTGAACATAGCTGCACCATAAACAATCCAGTAGTCAATACTATTTTTTCTCTCAGTTTCGTGTGTTTTTATCTGTATCTTTAAGAAGACACCCCAACAGCAATGAATGGATAATTTGCTAACAGCAGAGATCCTGTTAAATTGTTAGGACTTTGTATTTAGCATGATCTTACAGACTTCTCATACCTCTGAGACACACTTGAAAAGCTTCTCCTATCAAAGTTTAGGATGAATTTAATGTTCTTCACATCATCCAATATGCAGTCTTTTGGTCACCAATCTAAACCACAACATATGGAGAAATGAAGAAAATCAAGTCCATGGCAACCCAACCTTGTACAAGTGGCCTTTGCAGGATTAGTGTGATCCTTAGGAGAAGAACACTCTCCTATTCTCTAGGAGAATAATTCCTTAGGAAATAACACTTCTCTTATTCTAAAAACTTTGTTCCTCTCTCCAAAAGTTGGATATTCTTCTGTAGGTGCATATTTTAAGGAATAATTTTTAACCAAGTTATTTTAATTCAAATGGTTTGTATAATTTCACTTTTCAATAGAGAAGCATCCAGTCATTTGATTCCATAGAGGAATTACCTTGCTTACATAAAACAAAAAATTAAAATCTGTTAAAAATAGTTTCCATCCCTTCCACCTCTCAGGATGAAATTTCCAAACACATTTGATATTTGTCTAACCCTACTGCCAGTAAAATAGGTGAAGTTGACACCAAGAATTCCCCTCTACTGATTGTTTTTGCAAAAAAATTAGAACGCAAACACAAATTTTCAGCAATTCTGCTTTTTCCTTTGATGGAAAACAAGAAAGACTGCCCAGTTTGCCCAAGGCATTGTGTATTTACACTGACCAAAACAAACTTGTTTATTTGCTGAACAAATCCCTTCAAAACGTCTTGGCCCTAACTCGATTTTGCAGATCTGTTATTCAGGACAGTGATGTGCCAGGATATACCTGTAGTCCTACAGGAGCTGGGAGAGGTGTGCAGGATTAGGCTGTGATGATGCTTTTTCCTGAATCATGAGAGATGCTGAGAGTTCTTCTGCTGCCCTGTTTCAGTGCTTAAAAGACCCTTTCACACTTCCCATGTGTCATTCAGCACCGAGGCAAGTATAAGACTTTAGTCTTATATAGAAGGATATGAAAACAGGAGAAAATTCAGGGTATGTCTATTAGAGGATGTGAGAATCCCTTCAACCTACCATCACCCACTGTTCTGTACTACACAGCTACCAAAAATTGTCTTTCAGGTCTTGTAGAATATTTATGGGAAATACACCAGCGAGAGCTTTGCAAAGTATTTCTATTGTATCTTTTCAGTTTGACTACTCTGATAAGAAGCAAGATAAAACATGTGAGAGAAGAACTTGCAGAGTAATTACCTGTGATTTAGGACTGGCTGGTGACACAGCCTGACCTTTAGTAAAAGTTATTAGTGTTCCAGAAGGACAAATAGATTCTTTTCTCAAAGCTGAATGGCGAATTATTTTCTCTAGTTTCTTTCATTTGTCTTCGTACCTCTTACATTTTTCCTGGGAGTCTATGTTAAGCTATGTGGTCATCCTAAATGACAAAAGTAGATTTGATAAACCATTTTACCTGACTGAATCTTGTTAAACTTTACTCTGTCAACCTCAAGAAATACTGCATACCTGTCTCTGTACCAGATGCTCCCTGATGTTTGAATCTGTTTTATTCCTATTTGTCATGAGTCCAATTGACAGAAAAGTGTGTGTGTGGTCTGAAGAGCTTCTGTGGCAGAATTGTGTTTCCCACACATGAAAATCTGTTTCATGTTGAGAATAAATGTAATTTTCCTGCTAAGATCAGACCACAGTACTGATACTAAATAACACTTTGCCACAAAATGAGAGCCATTGAGTCCAATAATACAATTTCTGGAATAAGGAGCAATGCTGCACACATGGAAAACAAAAAAACCCCAATCTTTAGGAAACTAAAGTGCTCCCTTGCCTATATATTTGAGATCCATTGAACTCCTCTTGAACTCATTAAGAATCTGCACCTACTGTAACCTAATCTCCCATCCTTCAAAAATCTATTAAAATTTGGGAGATATTTTTCAGTAGATTGTCCAGTTACTTGTAATCAGCTGTACTTTGTCACAAGGTCCAAAAAAGAGATAGCTAGAAAGAAAAAGATATTTGGTAAATAAGTTGTTTTCTGTAAGCTACATGTTCTGCCTGATGCTGTTACTGCCAGTCCTGCCTGAGAAATTGAGATACAGAAAGCAAAGGTAAGGAAATTGGCCAGGAGGTGGAGACCCAAGAGAGCCTGCTGATTGTTCCCTTTAACATTGGTTACAAATTACTGTGAATTATCTAGTCAACTTCATTATTTCTCTGGACCTAACATGGTCTTTTAATCTATGCATGTTAGCACCTAAAATGCCCCTTGGGTTATGTGAATCCCAAGTCACTATTTACTCTAGATTTATTGTGTTGTGGGTTTTTATGTGTTTGTTTTTAGTAGATTTAGTTTGGTTTTGTTGGTTTTGGTTTGTGGTGTTTGGGGTTTCTTTCTGTTTTCTCCCCATCTTCTCTGATATACAGCCTCTCAGATATTCTCCAAAACAAGGGGTCTAGTGAATTTAAAACTGAACTTTCAGATAAGTTGCTGACAGTGCTACCATCATAATGGATTGTCTTCTACATCATCTTGTCTTTTTTTTTGTAATTCCAAAATATGTATGTTGAAAGTTCATTCAGCACTGCCCAAACCAACAGGAAAAAAAAACAACTTAGGATCCCATCTCACACCAGCAGAAATAATACTGGCTTAAGATGATATCTAGTAGTGAGTGTGGGTTAATGCAATTTTGAAGGACAGGATCAAAATAGGGGTAATTATCCTTATTTAAAAAATATTTCCCAGTAGTCACTGATAATTCCACTTTATTTTATTAAACTCAGTGCAATACTTAATATTAGGGCAACAAAAATTCTGCTTCTTCACATTTTTTGTTAGATGTACAACTTTCCTTTTAGTGCAATGAGCGCAACAACACAATTCCAACAAAAAGCTCTCACATAATTTAAAAAATATTCTTTGAATGCAAAGAGAAAGTTGCTAATTGCTGGAAAAAGCTTGTAAGGGAGGAACAAAAGTTTTCTCACAGGGAGAACGACTGCATTGTATAAAGAATGAGTGGTTTGAGGGATAACAGATAAATAGGTAGAGGATTGACTTCGTCTGCTTTTTCCCCAAAGCAGAACACTCCTTTGGAGACAATGCAGATTTCCAACAGGTTGTATGACTTGTTACTCATCCTTACACCAACTCCAGCTCCTTGTCTTTATCAGCATGAAATAACTTGGCTGACAGTAGAAGAATAATTAATTCAGGATAGCAGTATTTATAAAACTGTGTTGCAGGATTTTGGTAAAACAGAAGAGAGTGGAAAATAAAATGATACTCCCAACAACTGCTTTGTCCCAAACTGCCCTCTGTATTTCAGTGTGTTTGAAGGACTGACAGACAATTCTGATGATGTGTGTAGTAGAAGTCAGAAGGTTTTCTTCTGTGGAGGAAACATGCAAGTTGATTCTGCAGTCGTTATTCATACATTAGAAAGTCCAACAGTGTATTTACTTTGCAGATGACACTGCACAGGCTAAATACTGTGAAGAACAGACATACTTTTCTTTCTCTCTGAAGAACTGTTTAGGTCAGAAGACTAAAAAGTGTTTTAATTTCAGCAGTCGTATGTTGTGTCATCATCTGTATCTCTGAGAGTCTTCCCAGATAATTTAAAGTCCGTTGTAGAAGAAAAGATTTAAAAAAAAAAAAAAAAAAAAAAAAAGAGGTTTGAAGTTCAAGAAAAAAGAGAACAGTTATTCTGGATGAATTACTGAGCCTGTTATGTATTTGATATATTGTCATTAGTTTCAGTGAATGGAATAAATCTCATTTGCACCTTCTCTTTCCCCTATGGCTATAGCTAATTTATTCTCTCCCCCTAAACACCGTTCTGACAAAACATAAAATTAAACAGCTGTGCATGCCAGAGTTCCATGTACTGTGTAAGAGTTGCTGCTGAGCTTTGCATATTCCATGACTCGTTGTAGTTTCATTATTTAGAGCGGGTGAAGAGGGTGATCCATTAGAGGAAGAGAAACTGCTAACCACTGTTACTTAGACATCAATCACTTTTATCACATGGTGGTATTAATATCATGTGCTCAGCAAAAGATCACGGCATCAGTTGCACAAATGTGCCTTGCTTCTGACAGCACTTGAACTTACATATCAGTGATTTTTCTCATATTATGGCTCTATGATCTGTTGTCCCCTTTGCTGCAACATATGTGGTAATATATCCTTCACTGTTTTCATCCAATTAGTATGTAGCTACAAGAGAGACCATAGGGAATACTTCCCCTAATTTTCAGTGGTTTTGGATTATGCTCATACGAACCAATTATAACCCATAAAAATTTACTAACATTTTTCTAGGACTGGGGAGGGCTTTTAAACAGTTCAAGGGAATGGATGTATCTTCCTGAGTTGTATTATTTATAAACCTGTGGACCCAGAATCTCTAGCCCAGTGGCCCAAAGCTAAGCTTTTAAATACATAATTTGGTGCACAGAGAAATCAAAGTATTTGTAGATCTAGGTGGTGTTCTGTAGCACTCGTAAGCCTTAAATACAGACTATAACTTAAAGACATGCACTGACACATAGTATTAAATGAATAAATTTTTAACTCTTTACACAATGTGTATTTTCCAACGATACAGAAAAAAATGTGGACTTTCAGAACTACAAGTTCTGTTTATGACTTAGCTTGTCTGAAAATACCGTTTGTGTAACTCAGTTAAAAAGACAAAAGTGATTTATTAAATGTCATTTCTTAAAATTAATTTGTTATAAGTTTCTTCTATAATATAAAGGCCTGTATGCAACTTTCTTCTGCACTTATGCTTTGCAATGGAATTGAGATGTTGCTTTAAAATGTGATGCCCTTTGAGGGCAGGGCTTCTGAACCCTGCTTTTGTAGCTTCCAGTTTGTGTCCAAATTGCTGTGCGACTTGGAGCTAAGAATTTAGAGCTAAGAAATAGCCTTTTTACAAAAGAACATAATTGTGTCACATGTGCCCTCCAAAAAATAGAAATCATTATATTAAACATTGAGGTAAATCATGTTGTTACAAAAATAATTTAAAGTGAATTATCTGCTTTTAACGTTCCTATTAAGAAATTGTGGAAGAGATGGAATTTTAAAAAGATACAGTATTAACTAGACCTTGTTATTGTAGAATTCCACATCTTTTTACAGGTATCTAATTAGGCCATGTGTATTTAAAAATCTCTCTCATTTATAACAATTATTGATCATATTATGAAGCTGAAACATGATTTCAATGCTAAAATAGTGCCCTACTACTGTTGTGCAATTCCTCCATACTGTAATATCACCAGACTGACAAAACCTGTACTTAAAATGATATATTTGATAAAATTGCATTGTATTTCAAAATACACTTTTTGAGTACATTGTGGGAATAGGCTTTGAATTTGAATCAGGTTTTTGTTAGACATATTTCCCTTTCCCAAAGGAGGCCTTGTGTAGCATTGAAGTGACTTTACATCACATACTCCTCTTCCTAGTCATCTAAGAATATCCCATGGCAGAAGTGAACAAAGAATGTCAAGGCATCTTTAAAATGAGTCAGAAGGAGCTTGACCACTGTACTGAGCTCACCACAGAGGCAGGTGTGTATTCATCTCTAACCTCACACAGGTACACTGACTATTTCTGAGCCTTGAAATTGCTCAACAAATACTATCAGTAGTCTGAGAAAGGAACCTGGAGGATTTCAGTGACAACCTTGTGTAATCCTGAGGGTATAATCCAATCAGGCACAGTCTTGCCATAGTACCACAAACTAGGTGGTAGGAATGGGAGTCCCCTCCCCAGTGGTACATCTTGTCTCTATGGAGACCCTTCTCCCTTGGTTGGGAGTCAGGAAAGGTCCCTTCTCTGGGATTGAGAGCCCTTGCCTTGAGTGATAAGAGAATATTTAGCATGTTGTGATTTTGCAACTGTGTGTGATTAACACATATATAATGTTTAGCACACTTTTTAGGTTGTTATGCTGCATTCTTTAAGCTGTAATAGTGCATTCTTCCATTGTACCTGTGATAATCTGTATTAGTGGCATAGTAAACCTGTGAGTGAAGATGAGATAAAGTATTTGCTTTAGCCTTGCAGCTAAACCTGTGAGTGAAGCTCAGATGGATCATTTGCTTGAGTCTTGTAGAGTCTTTTCACCACAGACCTATAGTTGCAGCAAGGTACAGCAATGATACTGTCTTTCAGAAATAATATAAAAAAAGAAACTTCTTTTTCCTTTTTCCTTTTTCCTTTTTCCTTTTTCCTTTTTCCTTTTTCCTTTTTCCTTTTTCCTTTTTCCTTTTTC
>JANHGL010002032.1:86577-153716 GCA_024611195.1 Ceyx melanurus
TGTTATTTTATTTTATTTTATTTTTTATTGTATTTTAATGTCCTTTGTCCTATCACTTCATACTTTGATAAGAAGTCTCTATCCCCCTTTTTATAAGCCCCCTATTTATATTGAAAGATCACAATAAGGTCTCTTACTGATCTAAGAGCCTTCCCTAGGCTGAACAACCCCAACTCTCTCGGCCTTTCCTCATAGCAGAGGGGTCCCAGCCCTTTTCCAGACTTATTTTAACAAATTTGTGCTTTTATTGAGCTGGGTGTGCCAGAGGTGGGTGGAGTACTCCAGGTGAGGTCTTGCAAAAGCAGAGTAGAGGGCAAGAATCCTTCCTTGACCTGTTACCCACATGTCTTTTAATCCATGCCAGGATATGACTGGCTGACAGTCTATACTTTCCCCAATTAGTTTTATAATCTATAACCATTTTTATTAACAATTTTCTCTTTCTTATACTCAGCTGTCCTCTTTGAATCAGAACCTGTGTTTATCATACTTCAGAAGACAACTGGCAAATTAAGTCTGCGTGGTCTGGGATTATGAGAAATACTTGCTAGAGAATTAAGTTGTCACATTAGTTTCAGTAGTCCCTATGTATTTTCTACAATAAATATCAGAGTATTTGCTGGGTATGCACTGGGTATATTATAAAGAATGCCAGGGGAAATGTGTATTTTCTGCGAGTCATGCTTAGATGACACAAAATATTCAGAACCTGAAAGATTTTCTGCACTATAAATTAAGACCAGTATATATGGCAACAGTGCATGATAATTGTTATTTGTTTCAGATCACTGGATATTTTTATGCAAGTTGACTAATGTTCTAATTCAGTTATTTTATAAGGAAAAAAGATTATAATAATAAGTAATGGAAGATAAAATTGGTCTTTTGCCAAATAGAGATTATGCTGCTTATTAATTCTAATCTGTTAAATAAACTCATCAGATTTCTGTAAGTTAAAGGCTGCTTCAAAAACTCATTTATAGACTGCAGTTAAAACTCTTTCCCTAGAAAACAAAGATATAGAATATATCTTGTTTTTCCAAATTTTTTTCCCACCAATACTGGCATTTATTCCTAGAGATGAAGAATGGAGTACAGATAGTTATACATATAGTTTTTTGGCCAATTAGGTGTTTCTAATTTAGAATCGTTTGTTTCCTTCTTCCTCTTCACATTGTTTGTAGTTCTCTGCCACTATCCTGTGATAAACAAAGATTTTAGGCTCTGTACCACTCATTTCTTTTGCTTTCAAGATGCTTGTGACTGACTAAGCCACTCAGAGTGGGTTGTGGATTACCGAATAAACCTTGACATTGGAATAAAGATCAGTGTAGATGAGCAAGGGTGATGTGACCATGAACCACAGAAAGGAACTTCTTAGTACCACAAAGAGGACAATAAAATGGCCTTTGTTTTAGAACAGCTGTAACAGCTGAGAGGATCAACTGGAGGTGTAAATATCTCCCCAAGTCAGCCAGAGCACCTTTGGTGGAGTGAATAGGCAGCTCAGCTCAGTCTAGAGTGAAAACTAAACAATTAGCAAAATAATTTTGAGGAGTGCAATGGGCTTGAGTGGGTTTCGTGCCATGTTTTCCATCCTGGTATACTGTAATTGCTGCATTTCACTGTCTAATTTACATTTGTGTTGTTTCTTTCAGTATATTTTGTATCCCATGTGATATCAACTGTCTC
This sequence comes from Ceyx melanurus, assembly GCA_024611195.1. Lineage (NCBI taxonomy): Eukaryota > Metazoa > Chordata > Aves > Coraciiformes > Alcedinidae > Ceyx > Ceyx melanurus. Next base: position 88,270 of record JANHGL010002032.1, read on the forward strand.
CAAATATGTAATGTGATATTCAACATTACACTGTCCATAAGTGGAGTATTTAAATGACCTGGTCAGTGTTGTATTCTGACAATGTCTCATTTAAAACTATTGGGTAATGCTGTATTTAGACCAAACAAAGCATGCAAAGGAGCTTTGATATTTTACTCAGTGGTTGTGAGAAGTTAGGAAGTATATATTTAGGAAAAAAAATTGAAATAATCAGAAAGCTGAGACTAGTAGCTTGCTGTCTTGTATTGATGGTTCATTCAAGAATCATTAGGCAAATGCCTTTGTATTACTTGTTTACATTTTACCTGAAAAGCATGTTTGTAATAATTTAAAGTTGTGATTAAAAAAACACAACCCTCTCCAAAACATATAGGTATATTTAAGTGCCTCCAGGAATTATACACCCTCAAAATGCCTCAAAAGGCAGCACCAACAATAGGATTGTTAAAATCTGGAAAGAGTCATATCAGGTCTATACCAAATCTTTACTGAAGGCAAATTGTTACAGAACAAAACAAAATGAAAACATTTTTCTTGGCAGATATTTCAGATGGTTGAATTAAATTTTTAAAGGCTTATTAGTCATTCAACTATTATAAGAATATTCAGGCTCTAAATGAGACAACAAAGAGATTAATATATTATCTAGATGGCACTTAGAATTTTTCATTATTTAAAAAAAATGTAATATTAGAATATTTATTTTAACAAACTTTGCAAATTAAATTAAGCTACATAATAAATGTCATTGTGATGATGAAGTACTTGTGAATAGCTCAAAATAGGTAAGAAATAAAGACAAAAGGCATTTCCTGCCTGTTTTTACATCTGTCATTTATCTTTTCGCTTTGCCATCTTTAGGAAATAAATATTAATTTTATGTATCCAAAGGAAATCTAGAAATAGTGTTTATATCTCTGAAGTATGTTGTCTCTGATTTCTGAAAATGGTTTGTGAACATCACAGTCAGTTTGCAGCACTGTGTTTACTTCTCTGGAATATCTCCATGAAAAAGCCTACTAGAGATACAATTTACACAGCTTTGTAATGTCTTCCTTTGAACCTTGAGAACCCTGAATCAGAAACTCGGTTCTGTCTAATGAAGGGGTTGTGAAAGATTCAGAAGTTTTTTTCTGAGTACAATAAACTGTCTACAATAAGGCTTAAAATCTGTGATCTCTGAACCTTCAGTATGGCCTTCAGTGCCTCGACTGTCACAATATTTGTTTAGAACTTCCAGGTGAATTTGGGAAGTGAATAATATTATGAGCTCTAAATTAAGACAAATACTCTATAATCTGTGAAAAAGCATCACACACTGATCAACACTTGCAGGTTCTGAATGCTATCTCTGCAAGACAGACACACTAAGCTGCTCTCAGAGATATTTGTGTCATTCACACCAGTTGTTAACCTGACTTTGGATCCTATGTTCGTGCTGAGACTGTAGTGTTTCAGAAAGGATAGAGAAAAATTGCAAAATCCTTGCTATATTTTAAGAGAAAACAAATCTTTAATTATGGGTGATAAATGAAGGTCTAAAGCATTGTTGTCTGAGTGTTATATAAATATGGTAAAATAAAGCAGAAATTAGTTTCATATGTGCTTGGAGATAAATACACACCTCATAATCAAACTTTTTTTTCTCTTTTGGGGGAAATCTTGATGCAGCCCTTCTGTATTCTTTGAAATTTCTCATTTTACTCCTTATTCATGCTGAAAGAATATTTATATTAAACATAAAATCTTTGGGAGATTATATTTTCTTTAGTTGTTCTTTTTTGCAACCTGGGTTTCCATGTTTCAATACATGGTAGAATAATGTAATTAGCTGGATTCATCAATAGTACTGCCAATTAATGTTCTCTATGTATCTTCTGTGCTAAAGCTGAATGCAGTTTGGGTGACTCACTCTCTTCAAAGAAATGTAAAGAACACCATTTGGGCTTTTCATGTTTGCAATTAATGTTCTTATATTTAAAATAATTGGATTGCAACCCAAGGCTTGAGAAAGCAGGGGAACCCAAAAGGTCTGATTCACCATTGTGTTACATAACTTCCAGGTTGGTTTAACTGCACCTGATTTTCCATGGCTGCCATAAAACTAGTATATAAGAGAATAAGCGAATAAGAATTGCTACATGAAGGGTCAAAAAAAATAGTGGTGTTCTCTGGAGAAAAATTTAATTGTTGGTCAGGAACAAAAAGTTGCAAATGAAAACCTATAGTGTTATTTCTAAAATATATATATCATCATCTTGTTCAAAAGTATCAACACCAACAGTGATAATAGAGTAGTTATGACAATTGTGCCTGTTTGATATAGCATAACATATCTGGAGTTACAGGGCAAATAATCTTCCCAAGCAATAAAAACATTTAGATGTGATATAGAATGTGATTGCCAAATTTATTATTTTAAAATAATAATTGAATGCTAATGGAAATTTACGTAGATAAATTATGTTTCTAATTTCTACATGTTGATCTAAAAGAGAAACAAATTTTCTTTGCTTTTCTCAGTTTATCAGCAGAGCTGTTAAATTTTGCAAAGATATGTTTCTTCCTTCTGTCAGAGTAAAAATAAGGTCTACCTGGAGATTACATGCAGCCTTCAGTATATTAATTGTCAAGTTTAAATATTCTCATCTAAATTCTTGTCTGTTTTCTGTACAAATGAAGGGCTAAATAATGGTCTGTTCAACATTCAACTAAACAAAATGACTGAGTGTAAAGAGGAAACAGGAGGAGGAGAAATAAACTAATGAATTATATGGATTAACATGAGAACAAATAATAGAGGATAAGAAAGTGGGTGGCCATATTCTACCTCTTGATGAGTCTGTTACCTAGGAAACAAAAGACTGAATGATTGCATAAATGACCCTATGCCTGCAGATGTAAATTGATGAAATTATATAGGATTGCAATTTATACAGAACAAGGAAGTATATTGTCAGGGACACTGTTTGTTGGGTGAAATAAAAAAAGCCTGAAAATCCTATTTCCACTTTGATTAGTTTTAAAAATCATTTATTACCTAAATCTTCTGTCTTTAAGTTTCTGACCTAACAAAACTATGCAATAGAAGTTACCAATCACCCCATCCAGCTGATTAATCAGTCTTTTTAAAGACTCCTGTAGAGGATACTAATCATTGACTGAACTCCAGCTCTCATCAGCAGGGCTCAGGTTGATTCCAACAGACATCCAGATGGTATTGTTAGGACAGCATTTTGAGTACTAACAAGGAGTTCATTAATCTCCTATGTCTTCTGGCCTTCCACCAAAGGCAATCCAGTTGAAGAAACCATAACATGTCCTCACATACAATGAACAGATACCACTCATTAATTTTATAGTAGAAGAAGCTGGTAAACCATCACCTGCTATTCATATAAAACCATTTGTAAAAATAGGAACTAATCACTGAAAGAATTAGAGTGTTTGTCCCCTCTTGACAAAATAACTCTGAAGAACTCAGAGAAACACTTGAAAGCATTCAAAGGGCATGTTTTTTTGATACAGTGCAATTAGATTTTTGAGATGTGGTTATCATTACCAACTTAAACCTTTAGGAAGATTTGCCTCACTGATCTTCCAGTGATCCTCTAGGGCATTATTTCTTTATTTTCTGTACAAATGAAAAACTTCAAGTATGCTGAAAATAGAGGGGAATGTAAAGATAGTTATGTTTGAAATGGTACAAAAAATAATATTTGTAATTATATTCAGAATGGTGAAACTAAACGGTGACTAAACAGTCACTTCACATGTTTGCCAAAGGTAGTATTTGGGAATGAGTGTGAGAGGAGCAAGCATGAAATTAATAGAACCTTGATTAAAATCTTAATTTGTATATTTGCTTCTTTTCTAAAAGTACCTTAAATTGAGCAGTTTCCAGTATTAAAATCAACTGCAGACTCACCTTGAGAATGGGGTTTTAGTAATATTTGGGTTAACGTTTTTATTCAGAGGAAGACGTGGCATCCCACGGCAACAAATTTCTGTTAACTTGGCACGTGTGCTCCTGGTATAAAGATGGAATTTCACCAAATTCAGTTTCAGTAGAATAGTTTCCATTAGATGCTTTGGAAGGAACAGTGTGCTGTGACCCTGATGATCAGGTGTTTGTAGATCATGTTTTGTTTCCATGAAATATACAAAATGATACATAGTTAACACCATAATATTCTTTCAGAACCAAACTAAAATATTGAGATGTTGGAGGACATTAAGCAGAAGAGTGATATTACCTGTGGGAGTTGCAGTCTATGACAATCCCACATTGGAGCAGGTTTACCCTGGAGGACTCTAGTCTGTGGAAGATTACACACTGGAAGAGTTTGTGAGGGATTATAGCCTGTGGGAAGGACCCATACTGGAACAAGAGGAAAGAGCAGCAGAGAGGAACTGTTACGGTAGAGGGAGTTTTAGTTTTTGTCTTTGTTTCTCACCATCCGACTCTATTTTAATTGTCTATAAATAATTAATTTTCCCAAGTCAGTCTGTTTTGCTGTTTTCACTAGCTCCTTATATGCATATATTTCTTCCTCATTGCAAAATTCATCTTTTGGTTTAGGAGAATTCACTTTAGAACAACATTTCAGCTATTTAAGCATCTCAAATAAAGTTAGATGGAATTCATAAATGTAGCCAGTTTTGACCCTGGAGAATTTGGCAAAATTCTGATTTCATTAGTCCCTGGGAAATCTCACTGTCAGCTGCATCAAGAATGTCATCCTGGTTGTAATAAAAAAGTTTTTATCCTTTCACTCTTTGTGTCTGAAACTGTCATCTTGCTGTAGGCTGTAATCTGACTTTCATTTCCTTGGAGACTTCCATCCTAAAATGCCTTGTCTTCATTTCCTTCTTACCAATGACTATCTCTATTGTATCAGGACAGCTTTATATGTAGCACATACTGAAACAGAGAAAACAACTGTAGACATTCAGAACCAGTCTTGTTTATAGAATAGTCAGTGTCAGGATTCTTAAAACAGAACAAACCAAACCAAACAAATAAACAAATAATCTCTGCTGATTCAGTGGAGTGATAATTAAGCAGGTATTAAACTGCTAATATTGAATGCCAATCAAGATGGAGAGGTACTGATCTGAAAAACAAAACAACAAAAAAGGTATCCTAGAGCTTCCTAAGAATAATCCTTGCAAGAATTAACTGCAGGAAGAAGTGGTTTTAGAAGAGAAAAGATGTGGATCCAGGAGTGAGGCCACCATACCTGTTCTGGTCTGCTTCTCAAAACCTAGCATATGATTTTGCAGAGCAGCAGAAGCACAATAACATTTGTTTATGTAGCAGGATGGGAAGTATATTAGGGAAAGAGTAAGAAATTTGGCTGTTGGCATGGTTTGGCATGAGGAAAGAAAGAGCAGGAGGAAAACTGCCAGTAAAGGGAGCTCGAAGCAATGCTGTGAATAGCACCAGTTTGGCCAACATCCATGAATTTGCCAAGCTTCCTTGCACCATCAGCCTTGGCTGTTCCAGTTTGGTGGTCTTTCACTCAGCAAACACTGCAGCTGGTCTTAACGATAGGCAAATCTACTTCGAACAAGAGGAGATGTATTTAACCTTGCCATTTAAAGATATTGAAATAAGCCATTTGTACAGAAAGCTGAAAGTGCTCTCAGGAATTAAGAACAGACTAATAAGAATGAGAAAACATTTTCTTGCACCTAAGTCATTCACCTATTTCTACCAAAAGAAGCATAAAGCTGATGACACAGCTTTGGTGTTCCTTTCTTTAGCTTCATTAAGACCTGCTTGGTGTGTCCATTTCTGTTCTGCAGACCAGAAGAATACATATTTTTGAAGGTTTTCTGTGAATCAAGTCAAATATTAGATGGTAATGCTGCTAAAGTTAGTACATCAAAATATATGAAATCTGCTCTTTCTTTCAAAGTCTATGTGTTCAGATTCAAAGGATCTTGATATAATAGGAAATTTGATTTTATTGTGGTGAATCTGGTTTGTCTACTTTAAGAGGCAGATGTGGAATATATTCTGTGTGGATAATATTCTATAATCAGTGCGTGCTGCTTTCTTTGATGTTCCAGGAGAAATGTGAATATTGCTACTTGAGTATCCGCAATACATTGTATGAAATATGCTCTAGTTCTTATTCCTTCTTATCACATTTTCATTAAGAGTTAGTACTTTCCCTTGTATGGAAACTTGCTGATAAGAATTTAATGTGATAGTTCAAATTTATTTTCCATTATCACATGGCTATTGTATTTCCCATAACTTTATTTCACATAAAATATTTGTTTAGTTAAATATCCTGAATTTCTTATTTAGCTATAGGATTTTAATTTTTTTAATTGTTTATGTGCATCTCTTTAAGTCTGATCTAGTCAAATTACTCCTTCCATGCACACTATCTCTGTGCCACACCAGTTTGGCTGTGTATCACTACAGAGCAAGCAGTCTGGTGAAACTTGCTGGAAAAATAATGGCAGCAGGATCCTGACCTTTGCTCAAATTGTTCTTTCCTCATAGATCCAACCAGTGAACTGAAACAGTCTGAAAACTGGAAGACTTGATTCTGCTGACAAGCTTTTCAGGCTTGATGTCCCAAAGACACACTATTTACCACGTTTACCATTTCATGGATGACTGCTCCACTGAAGAAAAAAAAATAAACAACCTTTCAAATAAAAGTACAAAACTGTCTTAAGAAGTAATACTACAATTCGTGCAAAAAATGCTCAGTAAGAAATGCCAGTAAATATATTCAATGATGAACAGCCATTGTAGCCTGTGATCAGGCTAATAAATAGCCTGCATTATCCATGGCTTAAAGGTTTAGGTCATGCTCCTATTACAAATCAAGTATTCCCAAATAGTTTTCAGACTTGCATTCATGAAAACAATTTTTAAAATGTAAGAATAAAGCATTTCCGTGTCTTTTTGATGCATTTTCAGCTCTTCCATAAGGAGTTTGCATGCAAAAATAGTTCCTACTAGAAATTTTCAAGCAAATGGCTAAGCCTAATGAATATTCTAGCAGGTCACTCACTGAAGCATGTGGGGTTGACAAGTTGTTTTCTAAATGATTCCTCTGCAGGGTGGGAATTCTTATGCCAGAAGTCATTACATTTTAGCAGTGACATGGTCCATTAATCCTTGTGGTGAACTGGATAGTGATCTCTCCTTCGCCTTTGACTGTCCATGAAAACATCAGTGTTGTATTATTGCAAGTTGCAGGATGAGCAAGAATTGTTTATACGGTATTAGAACAAACCTCACCGCTTACATTCATTTACATAGTTCAAGATATAAATGTAATTAAAAAGAAGAGTTAACATGAATCTGATCTCTGTTTCTGAGTCATCGGGAGATTACAAAACTGAACCTTCAGGAAAACAACTTTGGCCTTTACATCTTTATCTTTACCTCTAGCTAGAACATCAACAAATCACATTTACTTTATCTCACAGTAACTTACTTGAACTCGTAAAACTTCTTGAACAATTTGTGTTAACTGTTTAGCTTTGACTGAAAGAAACAAAGATTCTTTAGTGCCCTCAAGATCTAAACTATGTGCTCACTAAAGCTTGACTTTAATTGCCTTAAACATGAAATAACAGCAGTGGAGTAATGTAATGCTGAATGTTTCACATCCACCTGAAAACACAGCTAATAAGATAGAGCAGATATTCATCATGATCTGGAGATGAAAAAGAGATGATGTTCCATTGTTAGGTTATTCAATATTACAGGTAATGTATACAATGAAATTAAGTTATGGTATCTGAAATCAATGCAGAGGAAAAAACCTATAATAAAGCCCATTGTCTCAAACAACAAAAAAAAACAATATCGAAAAAGTCACTCAGCATATGATTAGTAAAAAGGGAAAATTTAAATATACATGAAATTTGAAGTTTAAACTCATCTAAACCATGATAAGGACTACCTTTATTAAGAAGAACATGCCAGGTTATGCTTATATTTACATTTCACTGAGAAATATTCATTATGAATAGTAATTTGTCAAATTGGCTGAAAGAAAGACTTTGCCTAAACAAATTTATCTGAAGCTGAGTGAAGTTTTCTGTATTTCTTCCATTTGCCAGAAGACATATTTAAATTACACACCCTCAAGGAGACATAAAATAGCACAATTGTCAACAAGGCACTAAGTTGCAAAAGTGGCAAACATTTTCAGACTTTAGTGCAAATGAAATCCACCAAGTGTTATTTATATTTTCAGAGGTTATGATCATCTCTAACACTTTAATTTAGTGCCTTGTCTTTTGATTAATAAATGTAGGAATTCTAATCTATAGTGGTATGGTTGAACAGTCCCTCAGGTTGAACTTATGGGAATGACAGGAGTGCAATGTTGTCATCAGCGGAATTCCAGCTAGAGAATTATTTTTCCACTTCTGGTCTAACAAAACAACTGAATTTTGAGATACACAACTAGGTAGATGTACTGTAAGTGGATGTACTTAGAGAGCAGGCACTTAGAAATATTTTGAGGCACTAACTTGAACCAGTATAGGTTGAAACACGTTTGTATTTGTTTTTGAACTCCTTCCCAAATTTAATAATGAATAAATACTGTAAGACTTCTAAAATTCCAAAATATTTATTTTTAAAAGAATCTTTGGCAAAAATCTCATCAAAATGTGAGGTTAAAGCATGTGTTAACTACATCATTTTGAAAATATTCAGGTGTCGACAGAATGAATTCTACACTTGTAATTACCAAAGAGGGAAAAAAAAAAATCTATTTCAACAGTACCATGAATAAACTAGAATTTATAGAGGGTGTTCTTTCAGCAGTGCTCATCAGCACTGTGGAATTTAGGACATAGTCTTGTTCTATATCAAGGACAGAAACATAGTAAGGGGACTCAGGCAGGAATGCCAATAAGGATATCAACTTCTACAACTGTGAATTACATGTCCTCAGATAAGAACACAATCAGGGACATCAACTGTGGTTGGCATCCTGGAGGAGAGCATAGACAGCAGCCAGTTAAGAAGAATTATGCAAAGAGATGGGCTAATGTAAGACCTTATTGGCAACATTCTCACTGGATATATAGGTCTTGATGTACTGCAATATAGTATCAATTGTAAACTTTCCCATAGCAAGTCACTTAAGGAGACACATAATATTTTATCTTTCTTAACAGAACTTCAGAAGTAACCCTAACATTTTAGTGACGGGTCAAGCGACAGCCATTTTATGGTTGCCTGCTATGGAAAATGATGTGTGGCATTTTTGTGATATATATTTTAAGGTAAAAATCAGTTTCCTCTTCAGTACTTTGAAGCTTTACATGCTGAGTTCAATGACAGATATGTCAAGTGATTGCATCTTTACCCTACACTTAGCAGGGAACAAGAGTCATGAACTATTTCAGTGCAGACCTAGACAAAGTAAGTGTTCTTACCACCAAACATCTATGCTGTTTTTTGTGAAATCTAAATGCATTCCTTGCAACACAGAAGGACAATGATGGAATTTTCTCACAAATTCTTAATACTTCTGAAATAAAAAATGGCATTTTATGAGCATAAAGGAGACATCCGAAATGAAAGATTGATTATGATAGAACACGTTCAAATTTCCATATGTGGTGTTTCTACTGACTCTGCCAGTGTGAGACAAAAAGAAAATATAGTATTTATAAGGACAATGAAAGACATGGGCAAATAGATATGAAGCAAAATAGAGCATAACATCCCAAATGTGTTTTGTTGAAGTCTTCTCCCATCTTAAGAAAGGAGGAAAAACAAGAGAAAAAAAAAAACGAAGCTATAAAAATGTCTTCTGTCCCTTAAAATACAGTACAGGTGTTTGGTTTATAAAATGGGGGGGTTAATCCTTCTGTTTTGTTTACACATCTTGCCATTAATCCATATGTCGACTGCAGCTGAAAGGACCTGTTGCTGATACAGAGATCCACAGCTGGCTGAAAGCACTGGAGTTCAGAGTAAAAAAAGAATAACAGAACTTTGTGTTCACCACACACAAGGCTGCTTGTCATAGAGGTGTGATCAGCCTTCAACCTTCAGTCACCTCTTATTGCCTAGGACAAGTGATTTTGTTGTTCTCATTTCTTCTGTGCACAAAGCACTATTGTCAAGGTAAACAACAGCTCACATTTGACAATAATGGTTTAAAGCAGAAATGCTATATTTGCTTTGCATATAAAAACTCTTACCATGGAATCTCTTCTGATTTTAGAGACTTAAATAGGAATAATCTAGTATGTTGGGGTTATATGTCTGCATTTTACTATTACTTAAAGGGAAAGTGGTATACCATAAAGTAGGTGGTTTATTGTTTTGTTTTGGGTTTGTTTTTTGTTTGTTTGTTTGTTTTGGGTATTTTTTTTGCTTCTATGGAATAAAATAGGAAATTAGTGATAGAAATTTGGTAGGAATTGAATTTTTCTCTTATATAATGTCAAGGCCCAGATTCTAATTCATTGTATACCCATCCCATGAGTCTGCAGGATGAAGTGAGAAGTGGAAAATCATCAGGACAGTGTATGGAGTTGCATTTCTTGAATAAAAACTAATCCATTTATTCTTGGAAATGTAAATATTCTCTTAAATTGAAAAATTGTAAAGTAAAGGTTAGCAGTCCTCTGTAAATTAAGTGGAAGTATAGGGAATATTACTCTGCAAGTACATAAGGAATAGCAAAATAAGCAATATGAGCTATAGCATAGAAAACTACTTACCTGAAAGTCAGATGAGGATCAAAGCAGTTCATTGGTTTACTTGCAACATGTAGTTAACTGGTAATCACTGAACTATTCCTTCAGGATAGCTATCTGCAACACAAGAACTTAAACCAAAACTGTAGACACAAAATCTCAGGGAACATTTCTGTAATTCCACAAAATTCCCTCCTTTGTCACCCCTATAGTCCTGTGGGTCCCCATATTTGTACAACCTGGAACATGTAGGTGCTTTAGCTTCATGTGTACCCCTGTGGCTCCCCACAGACCTACCAGCCAGTAACAAATCCCCCCAGAAATCACAGCTGCACATCTGAGGTGGGTCCCTGTGCTGTCACCTTGCAGGTTGGGTGCTGGTAACTCTCAGTGTCCAGTGAGTGGGATGCTCTGTCTCACCTGGGCAGGGGTAGCAATATCTGTGACATCTGGCCATGTCATGTCAGATTTGAATCATAGGATTATACAACATTTGGGTTGGAAGAAACCTTTAAAGGGACATCTCCCTGTCCCAGGGAGCAGGGACATCTGCAGCTAGAGCAGGTTGCTCAGAACCCTGGCCAGCCTTGCCTGCAATCGTTCCAGGTATGGGGCATCGACCACCTCTCTGGGTAACCTGGGCTAGTGTTTAACCACCTTTACTGTAAAAAATGTCTTCCTTATATGTAGTCTAAATCTACTCTCTTGTAGTTTAAAACCATCACCCCTTGTTCTGTGGCAACAGGCCTTGCTAAAAAGCCTGTCCCCATCTTTCTGACAGGTCCCTTTAAGCACTGAAAGGCTCCAAGAAGATGGCCCCAGAGCCTTCTCTTCTCCATGCTGAACTCCAGGTCTCTCAGAATGTCCTCACAGTCCTCTGATCATATATCTGTCCCTCATCTGGAATCACTCCAGCAGGTTCATGTCCTTCTTCTGCTGAATTTGAGTGCTGCTCTATTTCCCCTGACTCACTCCAGTGTCCTTCCCCACACTTAACAGTTTTTATGTTCTTTTATTAATCTTTCCCAACTGACTCCTTTTCTCAAATGTCTTTTGATATTCCTCTGGCCACTGTTTGATCTGATTGAAGGTAACTTTCAGCATAGTTAATTTCCCCTTGAGTTTTATGAAGAGGAAGCCATGTAGATTCTCCTACAGTAAAGGTTTTTATTGACCCCAAAGTCATATCACTAAATCAAGATGTTTATGAAATTCCAGATGGTATTTGCATAAGGTAACTCTGGAATTAAGTCTGTTGGTGAGGATTTTGGGACTACTGCTCTACTCTTTAAAAGAATATGAAAGGCCACAAAGAGATCACCAGAATACTTTATAAAATCTTTAACTAAAATTAAATGAAAACTCAATTCATTCTTTCTTCCAATCTGTATGTTTCTTGCTCTTCCATTAAGACACTGTAACATTCTTGTAATTTCCTTAAACTCACACTAGAAACCACTGAATTACTTTCCCTTCTATATTCTGTGCCATGAACAGTTTCAAATCTCATTCAGCCCCATACAAGCAGACATAGTGATAACTATTCCAATGGAATGCATTTTATGATGAATATTAAACTATATTAATGTTGAACATAATCCACTGCCCATGTTCCACACTGTGCTGCTTTTCATTCCCATGCAAATGAGTTGAATGATACATCTTTATACCTCATTTCCAATGGAATAGATTATAAGAAAACTGTGAATAGTTAAGTTTGTTATTCTAACATTACAAGAAATCATTCTATCACAAAAATACTGAATAAGGTACATGTAGGTTACAGGTAACAAATACATTCTGATTCAAGGATTCTCCCAATTTGAAACATTTTTAAATATAGGGGTTTTAGTGACAAGGATCAGTAAATCTTATACTGATTTAAATGTACAAAAATCATCATCCTCAATTTTAGGGCCTGTTTATCCCCATGGCTCACTGTTCTGAAAAAATAAAATGTGCATTGCTTAATATCCTCTACAGAAGACTCCTAAAGTAACTAAGACACATCAGTCATTCTCAGAAAGGTGCTCAGGTGTGTACCACACTTCAGGCTTTCTGCATGTCAGTCTCTGGGGTGTGCAGAGTCTAGTAAACATAAACACACCAAGTAAATATCGTGTCGTGATAGAGGTACAATGTCTGTAAGAGTTAAAAAAAAAGTAATCATTCTTTGTCAGGTTTTGAAGAGAAACAGAAGTGTGTACAACTTAAGGCAGTGTTAGGTAGAGATATGAGAATTTTATAAGAACTACTGGAGCAGTTAAAACCAAAAGAAAAGGGAATAGATTCTACTAATCTATCTTTTGCTGGTTTCTCAAAAGCAGCTAAAGGCTAATGGTACCTAAATCTACCAAGATTTTTTTCCCCTTTTTTATGCATAGCCTTTTGACAAGGATTCCAAGAAAAATTAAACTTTGACTTTTAGACTTGGCCAAATTTTGCCTGGGAGTGTTGGAAGATTAACTAACTGTTCCACTATTACTGCACTAGGAGTAATTCTCATTATGTACTAGAATACATGGCACTGTATTTGCCATTTTTTAATAGCAAATGTCTTTTTCTTCCTTTTTTTTTTTTTCTTTCTCTGAACAAGCATAGAGTAAGGACACACAAAATACAAAGTAAATGTTACTACAGCAAAATCTGCTCTGTGAGGTTCAGCTAACAGTTTAGTTGCCCTTTTCTAACTAATTGGGAAGATTGTTTGAAAAAATCATTGCTTATTTTTACGACAGCTTCTGTGGATAGAATAGGAACTTGCTTCAAGGTGGATTAACATATAAAAAGGAAATTTCTGAGCTTAGTGTTTTTTACAGGTGAGAACCATGCTGATTATGAATCAGCCATCAATTTTTATGGAAATGTTACATGACATTTCAGAGAAGGGACTCTTTACTTTTCAAAACCACTGCACCTTTCTTCATGCATCATGAGCTTATATTGCATAGACCTCTCCAAAACATAGAGTCAGCTCCCCTGGATCACTGGCCCAACAAAGTCTGTATTCTTCCTAATTTCTCATTGATCTCGTTTCTGCCTCAAATGGGATTTTTGTATCCATAATTTGCTCTGGACCATCTCTTCTCTAATTGCTTTCCACACTTATTCCTCCTCAGCAGACTTGACTATAACCAGGATTATGGGTTTGTTATGCAGAAGGGGACTCTGAATTTTTAATTTTTCCAATAATTGATTCTTTCATTGCCATTAATTTTTTTGTGATGTTGTCAGAATTTCCAGCTCAACACAAACAGGATCCTTCATCAGAAGCAAAGAAAGACTCACCTTCTGTTTTCTAGTTCTAACCCAAAATGTGCTTCTGACAGTTCTTCTTTTTCCTAATCCATCCTTTTCAGACAAAGTCTGGTGTCCCCAAGCAAATAATGTATCTGAATAGTAGAACTCATTCTTGGAGAGAAGTAAGGGAACTGTGGATATCATGAGTGAATGAAGAAATGTTGGAAAGGAAGGAGTAATCACTGCTGAAAAAAACCCTGTTTTTCTAACTGTGGCTCTAGTCCGTGTCTGACCCTTTCTTGGGGGCACATAAGAACATTAAAAAATACTGATGGTGAAGGTCAGGGATACTAATTATGTCAGGGAGGCTGGAGATGAATTTGTTAGAGATACAATTATTACTTTTAGAAGAACTGAATCAGAGATACTAACTAAGCTAGCGATGGAAGAAATATGACAGCCTAAGGTGTTGCCAAGATGATAAAATGAAACATGTTTTAGGTTAGTTTTCAGTTTTATTGCTTCTAGCTTGTATGGACTACAGAACCTATGATCAGTGATTAATTAACCTTCAAGTTACAATTTAGAAATCAAATTCATTGCAATGTATAGAATAATCTGAGTCTTAGGCTGGAATGCCTGAGGAACCCATTTACCAACCAGGGAGAGAGTTAAGAACTCAGAAATAAAACTTTGGCTTCTGTGGAGAATTTCCAGAGTAATTTAATTGGTTCTGTATAGGAAGTCAGTTTCAATTTTGTTGTAGTCTATTAGTTTAGTTATTAGTAAGGATTAAGAAAGTTGATGATGCCATAATGATATTTTAAAAGATTTTTAAACTAGTAAGATCAGATTATTCCCAATTAAGTCAGTGGGAATTTGTATCAGCTAAAGTCTTACTACTCTAATTATTTTCTTTCTCCAAGCATAACCACCATTTTAGTTACCCTCAGTTTAAATCATAAATGGCACTACAAATATATTTATCCTTTGGAAAATCTGTATAATACCAAACCATTTATGGAAATGTGGAAAATTAGGTGTGTGGAAAATTTGTTTACTGTATTTACTTATGAGGAAAATTTGTTTACCTAATGAGGGATAAGGAGGGAAACTGATAAAACTATAAAATAACATTAATGATGAAAGCTAAAACTCCCACTTTTGCCTTTGAACTCCGTCATTCTTGTTTTGTGGCTGTGGCATGAATGAAAATCAGCTCAGAAAAGAAAGGAATTGAGTTGTTTAATCTTCTTATACTGATAATTGCAAGCTGTGATAATTCTTCATACTCTGTGCTTTTATTGCTTTCATATGGCAAGGCTTAGAAAACCCTCAATATTTTAAACACATTCTGCTATTTTTAGAAATTGCTTCTTATACTTTTCCTCGTATTTTGCTGATCAGCAAATTTGGGGCAAGAAGAGTGATGTCATTATTCTCAGACACAGAATCTCAGACAGTTTTGTTTTTCCTTCCTTTGTATAAGAAACCAAATCATCATATAAAGCATATTTCACCAGATACAATAAACCAAGGCTTAGAAGGTGATCTTAGTTTCCCCTCTGCATCCCTCTGTTGAGCTGGTTGGAGATTTTCCTTTGTACTGAATAATAGTGGCTGAGAAAAAGGTTATGGCATAAAGTGGAATAGGGAAATCAGTCAAAGGCAGTCTTTTTGTAATCTTGTGGATTTAACATGCTTTATGTCCTGATTCCCTTGAGAATGGAGAGGTCTTAAGGAGATCTTGGCAGATCAGAGCACTGGGATATCACCAACTATATGAAATTTAACAAGGAGAAATGCCAAGTTTGGCATGAGGTACGATGTCATCCTGGATGTACATACAAACTGAGGGAGAAGTGCTGCCCTGACAAGACAGATTTGGGGGCTTTGGTTGAAAGAACTGGTTATTCCTTTGTGACCTCATTATGCTCTTTGCAACTTCCTCATGAGGGGGAGCAGGAAGGACATGCTGATCTCTGGTGTCCAGTGACAGGATGCAAGGGAATGGCTTATTCACTGAGATGGTGGTCAAGCACTTGAACAAATCCCCTATGGAAGAGGTCATGACATCAAGACTGTTAGTGTTCAAGAAGCATTTGGGCAGTTCTTTGAGGTATATGGCTTAAATTTCAGTTGTCTCGCATGGTGTCAGCTGGATTTGATTTTAATTTACAACTAGGATATTCTCTAGTATTCTAGGATTCTATGATATTCTGGGTAAAGGGTCATTGGGGAATATCTATCTCCTTGCAGATATTCAAAAACCATCATGATGTGGTCCTGCACTATGAGCTGTAGGTGGCTTTGCTTGAGCAGACAATGCTGTACTGGGTGACCTCCAAAGTTCCAAAGCCATTTTGATTAGGTATCCTTCCTGCATGTGATAATTAGTAATTTAAACAGATTTATCTTTCTTTGGGACTTCCAAACTTAACTTGCTCTAAGTAAACTCTTAAAACTACTTTAAATTCTTCTACCTTTCCTGGGCATCTCCTAGTTTCTACAGTGTAAGAATCCATTTTTCAAGCTCTTAAACTGAACTGAAAGAGCTATGTCTAGTTTTCAGTTCTTCTAAGGATTAGACATTTTAAACTTTTGTACTGAAATTCAAGAAAGTTTTGCTACTATCAGTCTTAACTGACCTACTAAACTTGTGAATTTCATTTCTTGGTGAGGTGAAAATAAAGATGGGCAAGCTTGATGAGCAACTTTCTTTCCTAGGGTGTAAATAATTGAATGAATAGGACAGAAAATTAAATAATTTCCATTATGTATGAATGATTAGTCTCCGGAAGATATTCTAATTTACTGCCTACATGTTTTAAGTATGACAATATATCGAAAATTTATATTGAAATATTTTGAAAAGAGGTTGACTCAGCTGGTATTTCTTAAAGGAGAATAGATGAAGAGAGGAGAAAGCAACATGTTAGATGATATGTTGCATAAGAAATTTCCAGAAATTAACTGCATTTTGAACACTATGCCTTCCAGCTGTTCTTCAAATATGAAGCACCAGTTTAAATTATGCTGAATAAATATCCCATAAATATTCCCATTACACTGAATAAATATCCCATTTTCATTCCTTTCAGTTGTTACAGGTTGCTGTGCTAACACATCAGGTCATTATGCAAATTAAGAAATACATCATGAAAGAGAAGCGTTTCAGCACAAATTTCATTTTGTCAGGGTTTTCTGTTTCTGAAGTGTCCACACTTGTGGATGTTTTATTTATAAAGGTGTTGTGGAGTTACAGTTTAAAGAGCTGAGTGTCCTGTATCTCTCAAAGCTCATACTTCCAGAGTAAATTACAACTTTTTTTTTTAAATCCTCTCATTCATAAATGCAGAAAATTAATCTCATTTTGGCAGTTTGTTACTCTGCTCATACTAATTTGCCTACTTGCTACAAAATGAGGTTTTGTTCCAGAAATTTTTAAGTTAGGGAAGTCAAATAAAGGTTAAAAAAAAATGCTTACTGTTTTACAGTAATGCATATTGTTTCTTCAAGTGATTTTAGACACTGTCTTTACTGGAACAAAATTTAGCTTAGACAAAAATTATCCTTAGACAAAGAGAAGTAATGTGATGTAATATGAACAATAAATATAAATGTTTGCCTTCAAGAGTATCTCAATACAGTTTATTATCCTTTCTACGTCATAAAATGTGGAGGATTTGCAATGGAAACCATCTAGTCAAGGGGGTTTTAACATGGCTTTTGTAGCTTGGCTTGAAAGAACATATGATGGCTTCCTAAGAGCAAGATGCAGGACAGTCTACAAAACATGAAGATTACAGTAATAGTAAAAGAGCAAAGTATTTATCCATAGGAATAGAGGTAGAAGAAAATGCCTTGAATGCATAGGATACATAGAAATTGAGCTATAGCAGTTTTCCATGGGAATATATCCAGTGCTTTGGGAAGAAAGCCAATATCTACTGCCTTTGCTGAAGTTGTGGACCATCTGGTACTACAGAAAATCCTTTTCCAGGAGAAGAAATATGTGACACAGGGTATTTCCTCACCCTCATCACTTTCAATACAGAGGCTGTGATTAGCACAGGGTTAGAGATTTTCCAAGAAAATTTCTTTTCTAGGTTGGAATTTCAGGTTGGAAGTAGGAAGACATGTGGTCATAGCAGCTATGCTATGATCAGACCACTCACCTGAGATGTGAGACACTGGGTGCTTGACTCCCTATACAGAATTAGCCTGAGCTGATGGTATGTGAGAGTTGATGAGGGTGTAGCCAGTGGCTCATAGTATATATGGATTGGTACAAACAGACATCTTCTTTTCAGTTTTAACAAATATTGAGAAGTGTTGGCAATGTTCAGAAGCAAAATAAGATTGATAACACACAGAGCATTTTTTCAACATCACACCAGATGAGAACTGAACGGAGATTACAGATCAGGTGTGTAATTTTAAAATAGTGTGCTACAAACAAGAGTGAGTGGATGGCAGACAAGAAGCCCAGGGAATCTTGAAGACACTTTAACATGCATAATTGTTATTATCTACTCAGAGAAGGCATTCGCATCATTTCTTTTGGAACACTTGGATACAGTTTGGATAACCATGAGTCAGAAGCATGAGTTTTCCATGCGAAGAGAGTACTACCTGGTGGTAATTCAGAGCACCTAAGATGGATAAGTATGGGAGACTTATGTTCCCAGACTTATCAGCTATATAAAAATTATTTTCTTCTTCAACATAGAAATAATCCACAAGCGGAATACTAAATGATAATACAGTATCTAGCAAGAAAAACAGTGACCTGAGCAAGACATAAGGATTACAAGCTTGATTACTTAATGTGGCATGAAAATAATTTTAAGACCATCGAGTTTCTCCCTCTTGCAGGTAAATCAACACAGACATAGAAGGCAGAAAGAACACCAGATTTTTGACAGGACATAGTGCTGTCTCAGTAATACTGTATCAAATTCATCCACCATCAGCAATTTTTTTCCCCCGAGTAATGTTTTAAATTAGGAACTATATTATCAGAAGGCTAGTAGAATTAGTTTTCAGGAAAGTGAAATACTAAGTAGGGGCTCTTACAGAGAGTAAAGATGCAATCTATCTGCAGTGGCAAAGCTGCATTCTCTTTGAAACACTTAGGTAACTAAGGCAGAAAATGAGGCATTTTGATCATTTCACTGCAAACTGCCTTAACCGTATTAAAGCAGAATTGAACACTATACAAAGATAAATCTGCTCCCACTGTGAAAATAGAGAAAATAATGAAAAGTGAAGAAAAAAATATCCTACTGTTATGGGGAAAAAAAACTGTAAAAGAAAAAAAAATTAATTACTTATGGGATGCAGAACACTTGTTGGAAAGGGCAGATGTTGTCAAATTGCAATGATCTTTCTGAAAAA
Organism: Ceyx melanurus; assembly: GCA_024611195.1. Taxonomy (NCBI): domain Eukaryota; kingdom Metazoa; phylum Chordata; class Aves; order Coraciiformes; family Alcedinidae; genus Ceyx; species Ceyx melanurus. Next base: position 107,620 of record JANHGL010002032.1, read on the forward strand.
TGTGAACTATTGATCCAAATATTGGTGAGGAAGCATGATGATTCTCTTGCCCTCAAGACTAACATTCAGAGAATAAAGACTAGCTGAAAAGAATAGGAGCAGGAAGGAACATCAGTGTGTGCAAAGTATCATTTTCCTATTCATGCATGAAAATTTGTAGGTTTTATTTATACCAAATAATCAATACATAATACACCAAGATCAAAGCAACAACTCTGGAGGCAACTCTGTCTTTACATCTAAAGTTTTAAAAGTGGGAATCCAAATCCTTTACTTATTTAATTTGAATTCTATGTCAATACATGACTTGATGCTCAGGGATTGTATGGCCTCTCTGAAGGCTGCTCTGCTATTTTTCTTACTGAGCTCTTGTGTATGCTGCTGTGAAAGAGATAATATAGATAAAATGACAATATTCTGAGACTAAGCCTCAGCAAGATCTTGTTTCCAGATGATAATTTTTTGTCCAAAAGGAATTTAATGAGGTGGCAAATTGTGAAGGATATTTTCCAGCTTTCCTGGCCAAGAATACAGCAATAATTTGCCAGGTGACGAAAGAACAGTTTCAACCAGGAACAAAATCAAGAATAGAATCACAAATTTAACAGAACTTTTCATAAGGACATCATTTGCATTGTCACAATAAGTAACCTTTTCCCTGCATCTGGATGCCTATCACCAGTCATTTATGGATCTGATGGACTCGCCTCAACATTTTTGAGATGGTTGTATTATAAAGATAGTGAAGCATGTAGTAAGAGGCTTATAAACAGCTTTTCTCCAGTTAAGTTTTGCCCTAATAAAACACAGCTTTGCATCCATAGTGATTTTCTACTAACTCACTGTCTCTCTGAGATGCATCAATCTCTGCCCCAGTTTCTTTGATTGCTAGAAGGTTTATTCTGTCAAATCTAGTCATGGTAGTCCTCATTTCAGTTTCATGTTCCCTCTGCAGGAGCAGAAGTCTCTCAGCACCTTGTCTTTTATTTTACCCAGTTCTAAAGCTAATCCTCAAGCATGATCATTATTTGTCCTATGAATTTCTCCTTTCTCCCCAAGATTCACTGGGGCTCTGTGTCACTCATGAACTCATGAAAAGAATTCAACTGTATAATTAAGAACATACAAACAAAAAGTCCATGCATTACAGTTATGTATGGCTATCACTGAACAGATAATGTGTTAGTTTCAGAATCACAAGCCTGAACTGTAGCAAGAATTTATTCATTTGTTGAAGTTGTAAAGTACAGTTTCCCAGGTGTGTGCCAGCAGGTTGAGCTCCTTCTTTTGCCTTCTGTATTTAAGAAAGATTTCACAGAAATCCACAATCAAGAGGCAGAGGAAGATACTATTTTAACAAAACCTTGTCATAAGGAGTGTTCATCCTACATGACTTCAGAGACAATTCATTTGATTAAACCACATATTGGATAGAAAATGAAATGTATACACTTGGTTATACAGCTTTTATGCTAAGCAATGTCAGACAGAATATATATAATTATTTATTTTTGAATTTTTATCCGGAATTAATTATATCTGCTATTGTAGAATAGTAGTGTTAGGTTGATGCTTGCATATGAAAGGCATAATAAGATGAAACAGATATATGGGGATGAGGGTGTTGGGGTTGTGCAAGACAAACTTTTATTCTTTAGAAGTACATATGGAAATAATGCCACAACATTTTTAGAGCAAATAGAGAATTTTTTCCTCTCACACTGGTACTGCTGTTTCAGTGTCTTAGTAGATGATTCAGAAGCTGAACTACTGGAGAGAGTCCAGTGCAGGCTACAAGGATGCTGAGGGGACCGGAGCATCTCTGTGAAGAGGAAAGGCTGAGAGACCTGGGGCTGTTTAGTTGGAGAAGACTGAGAGGGGATCTGATCATTGATGATCAATAGCTAAAGGATGGGGGTCAAGAGAATGAGCTTAGACTGTTTTCATTGCTGCCAAGCAACAGAACAAAGGGGCAACAGGAATAAACTGGAACCCAGGAGGTTCCTTCTGAACAAGAAGAGAAACTTCTTTGCTGTGAGGGAGTCAGAAGCTGGCCCAGGCTGCCCAGAGAAGCTGTGGAGTCTCCTTCTCTGGAGAGATTCCAAACCCACCTGGACAATGTGATCCTGCGTGCCCTGCTCTTGGTGACCCTGATGGAGCAGGGGCATTGGACAAGATGGTCTCCAGAGGTCCTTTCCAACCCCCACCATGGTGGGATTCTGTGAAGTACAATATTCTGAAAAGGCAGAGTAGGAAAAACTTTTTATGAGGCTGAGATTTGACCAACAATAGCAAGGCAAAGCTATTCAATCCAGATACTTCTATTTATAGTGACCAAAGAATCATCTGCTGCCTACTTTTCATGTGTCACTTCTTGCATATAATATAGCTCCAACCACATGCACAGCAATTTATGAAACCATATGATGGAAAGACACAAAACAGGCCATTTGGAATTATTGACATGCTGATCACCCACTAACAGTGGATGAAGTCTACCCAAGACACGAGTTTTGAAAACAGTAACAATTTAAATAATTCAACACAAAGAAAGAAGGTGGAGGAGAACCTTCCCATATTCTTAAATCTTTCAAGTCTCTTATTATGTCCAGTGTTAACAGTCACCATGTGCATCAAAATGTGAGGTTCCCTTTCCCCAGTCATCAGGAAAAGGAGGTTTAATGGACAAATACTTCTTATTAAAAACTTGTCTTTATCGAAAGATAGTGTAATCAATGTTTTCATGCAGCATAAGAAAGATTAAGGTAAAACTGTGCAATGGTTTCTAAAGAGCAATTTAAATTGCAGTGGGGAAATCACCCAAACTGAGGAAGAACACTGTATAAATAAACAAAAGACCAAGAAAGAGTGATATATTAAAAATATTTATCAGGAAATTTGCTAGCTCTCTGGGATAATGATAGCTATTGAGCAGAAGGGCTGAGCATCCCAGACCCAGCTGACATGGTACTCTGTGTCCCCAATAAATCAGTTTATTGTTTATGAGGCTTGAAACAAACAATGCTCAGCACCTCACTAGAAGGAGTAACACATGCAAATTTTACAATTAACTAGGACAAGCTGAAGTGTTTCCCAATTTGGGAGGTTTATATAAATATTTTAGAACCTCTGTCTGGCAACTTTAGAGTGAAATGATGTAGCAGAAAAACAAGTTAAAATAATGGCAGCCCACAAAAGTGGGTTTGCTCTAATGCTAACATGACTGCTGGACCCAAACTCCCAGTTGCTCCTTCCCCACAGGAAATAACTGTCTAAATGTCACATTAGTGACTATAGACCCCCATATTATGTTCTCTATTTTCTCTTTTTGCCAGTAACATGGAAGCAGAGCAGAGATGGCAGTGATTTTCTTTCTCAAACTTAATTACAGGCGTATTTATTCCTGCGTGTAAATTAGTTTACAGCTCTGATGCATGTTCTAAAAAAACAGAGACTAATGGAAAACAGAATAATGTTGTGTAAAAATAGAATTACTGGGAACATTATAAATTACCCAAATGGTGTCTGATGTGACAAAATTAAGACATTGATTGATGGGTTTAAGACTGACATTTACTCTAGAATATGATTAACAGCCAAATGTACATTTTGACAGGGATGTCTATACAAAGATAACTTTTAAACTGTCATTAGCTTTTATTTTATTACTTTAATCACTTTTCAGACAATTTAGACTTAACAAGAAATAAGGAAAGATCCATATATTCGTGCTTCCAATAATTATGATCACACACACTTGTCAGATTTGGGCATTACAATACAGAAACTTGCAGGTGGGACCAAAATGTTTGAGAAAGAACTTAAATGGAAAACATGCTCTACAGTAAAACCAAACCAACCAAAAAAAAAAAACAGTTTTTTTTTTTTTTTTTTTTTCTAGGATATAGCATCTGGCAATGCCATGAATTAATTACTTCTTACAATAGTATAATATGCACCTGACAATAGGAACTTGAAAATATACATGGAAATAGCTCTTTTTTTTCTTTTGGAATTTGGAAGAGGCAGACAAAAGCATTCAAAATGTATTTTGTTTTGAAATGCTATATATTAAACATATCATGCTTTGGATAAAACCTTGATCTGTAGTTGCTATAATGAAAAACTGTCTTTCTCCTGTGTCCCTTTTATTGGGTGAGGGAAATGGTTTTCTCACTTGAGAAACGTTCAGGGGAAAGGTGGCTGGTGTTTAGCTCGGCTATGGGTTCTTGGTTTCAAATGAGCAGGTTGAGCATGTTAATTTATTCTTTGTTATTGCCAGACTGAAATATGCAATTATGATTCAAGTCAAGTATTTCCAAACTGTCTCCAGTATTGATTCAAGCTATTTGTATGGAGATCCCAAAATATCTCCTCTCCACCCCACTCACCATCTTTCTGTCTTTACTTAACAGCTGTTGCAAATGACAAAAGTTCCATGGAGAAAAAGTTGCCATACGGTTTGTGTTTTTTTAAGTAGACAAGTGACAACTATATTTATGCTTCTTTTCTTGGACATCACACAGTGTATAAAACACTTTGGCACTTTATTATTTTAATAGTTAGTCCTATTAGTTACTTTTTTGGAATGTTATTGTACAACTACACCATTTCATAGTGTTTTGTAATAGAAAGTATTGCTGCATCTTATGCATGTCCAGTAATGTATTCTAGTTAAATTAATAATGTTTTAAAAATAGAAAAATATTAATGCCTGTATTTATTTTTCCATACCACTAAATATCGTAAGGATAACCAACCTATTTATGAAAATGAAAATTGAAATGCCGAGCTTTAACACTGTTCATCTTTCAAGAAAAAAATACTGTTCTGGTTTGAGATTTGGTATTATCGCAGCCAATAGGTATTAAATGTAGTTCTGTGCCATTCACATGAAGGACACAAAATGCCTTGAAAAGCTTCCAGAAGAATCAAGAAGAAAAATCTGAATTCAGACTGAATTGGGTGAGTTCTCCTGTCCTTGTAGCATTGTTTTAGGCACCACATGCTCAAGTTCCTTGAACCACTTCTGTCATGAGTGTATAACCTGTTTGTCCAAGCACTGGCTGCAAGAATCAGCAGGATTCAATCATATTTCCTTCTGTTTTGGTTTCTGCCACATCACACTTGAGGTGATCCTGTCTTTTGACAAAACAGAGTCTTTACCTACTAATTCCTATACATCCTATACAATCCTATACAGTCTAGAGCTTTAGCATATCACCTTTCATGAATTAACACATATTTTAAAAACGTTAAACTCTAGAGACAGGGTTGAAGAGGAGCATAATTTCAGGAGCATACCACTGAACTTATTTCAAGTTAAATTTCATAAAGAGAAAGGTAAAGAGTCTTTATTCCCATATTAGAAAAAAAAAAAAAGAAAAAAAAAGAAAAAATAAAAAAGTGTCCATTTGGTCTTGTCCATACTTCCCAGCCACAGTGCAAGTATGTGTGTCACAGAGGGCTTCATGTGAGCACTGCTGAGTGCACAGTGGAAGCACCATATGCTGACACGATTATTACACTGCTCATATCTATGCAATTACTTTGTGATGCACTTCGGAGAACTAGCTGCTCTGACTAGGAAAGTCTATAAAAGCTATTCTATTTTATTCTAATTAGTTCTGTGGACATTAAATCCATGCTTATTTTGGCAAATACTCCAGCTTTTCTAAAAGCCAGGAACTCCCCTAAGTCATTAAGAGAGATTTTGAGTTATAATGCATCACACCTGAAGCCATACTCATCTCAGTGGGCAACTGACAGTTAAACTTGTGTTCTAGTGAGTCTAAAAACATCCATGCTGAATCATACCAATGACGCTCGTAAGGACTTACTTTTTTACAGCTCATAGCAAATGTTCAACTACATAATGTCTCTGTGACTCCTTATCTTTTAAATTTCTTTGAGACACTTTCTGAAATTCAGCAGTTTAAAGATGTCCAGATCAACATTTGCATGTGGACTACCAGTGGATCCTACAATTTCTTTTCTAATCCATTTATATTTATATATTTTTAACATTGATTTAGAATTGTGACACAGTAACACTCCATGAGAAGGATGTGAATTTGTAGAGTCTGATTTTTTTTTTCCTGCTACTGCTAACCAAGAATTACTTTGGGTGCCCAATTGTTCTGTACAAGAAATGAAGAATTACTATTTCCTCTTTCCCTCTGTGCACCACTCACTGTAATTTTTTCACTCCCATAAAGAAATATTGTCAGTTTATTCTATCCTTGCATGGAAGTTGCTGTGGTTCTGAACATCTTCCAGAATAATTTGTGAAAGTTGCCTATATACTTTATGTATGGGAGCCCTGGGTTGCATTTCTGATATTCAAAACACCAGCATTCTTGCTAAACATATAAGCTTACAGGGCCCTAACATTTTCTGTTTTGTTCTAGATTCCTTTTCTAGCTATTCTTGTAATTCTAACAGTATTTTTCACTTGTTACCCATTTCTGTTTCCACAGGTCAAACTAGAGCAACACTTTCCTGAGCAGTCATAGATGATGTAAAAACAGCAAGATCATTGTGAACCAGGAAACTACTACAGTGATCTTGGGTTTGAAAATAAGTAAGTCAGTGATGTGATTTCCAATATGCTTGGTCTTCCATGTTGCTCATGATGTGAATGTTCTAAAGAGACTGTTATAAGTGATGCAAATGTTTAATAGTGGTAAGATTTAATTAACTAACTTAGAAAAACTTTGCACACAGACAGAATCAATCATCCCAGTGAGAGATAAGAGAGTAAATAGTGGTGTCAGAGCAATATTGAAAGAAATCTATAGTTGCTTAGGAAATGCTCAAGAGAAAGCAGTAATAAATTAAATAATTGTTAGAGAATGATAATTCCATGAATATCTAGGAATGGAAACATGCAGGAATGCCTTCTTTTGTGTTCCTCTGTCAATCTGACAGCAGTCCACTCTCCCTTTAAATACAAGATATTTTTTTCACCCTTAAAAATCACATGTTTTCTGAAGAACAAAGCCTATACAGCTGCAATGACCTGTATTGCATAGAAAGCTTTGGAATTTTTCAATTATAGAAGGAAAGACTTGTCTCATTTCCAAATCCCATCACACTGTTACCGTTCTCACCAGAGAGGAAGCATAACATATGGCTAACTTTTCTGCATATAACAATAAATATTTCTTAGCAATATAGTTCCTTCACCTGTTTGCCAAAAACGACTTAATTTTTAAAAGACAGAAAAAGCTCAATCAGGTCCCCCAGTGTCTCCTTTGTACTTTGAGGCTTAATGTAGACTAGAATAAATTTAGTGTGGGATCATCTTTTAAAATACTAAAAGAATTGGCAAAACAATAAAATGAACATAAATGTGGTATTTCTGACTCACTTGGAGACAGTCTATCCAATACAATGATTTTGACAGCCATAAATTCTCAAAGTTCTTCATCAACATTTCACCAGTAGAGCAACCTCTTCACAAAAAAAAAAAAAAAAAAAAAAAAATAAAAATCCTTGCATGGATTTAATATCCCTGATCTCATATAATCCAACATTTTCTTAGTGGAGTGAAATGACCTGCTTCTCAAGACCCTGCTACAATTAGAGAATTGCAAGAAAAAGTAGCCTTGACTAGCTTGAATGTACTCTTCATTATATTATTTTTGCAGCTTAAGAAGACAAAAGATCTTAAGTTTGCCCTTGAATGATTCTTTTCTTCTAGAAAGCTATGTTATCAAATAAATATAAACTAGTACAGCAGCTTCAGGACAAATTTTGTGCTCCCTCAGCTTGCCTGTGGTCTCTGTTAAGATAACACCAAGCCAAGAATACCAGAGAAATCAGCACAAGGGAAACAGAATCTGGAACAAAAATGTCACAATACAGGGAGCAAGTGAAGTTGAGGGGTGAATGACACTATTCAGTCCTCACCAGAAGCTCTTGTTTTTAAAACTATTGCTTGGACTTGAAGAGCACATAACGGGAATTACTAAAAAAACCTCTTTAATGTAGGCCAGTACAGAGTAATGTCTGTAAAGTAACTTCAAAGTGCAAAAGAAGAAAGCAATGAGAACAGTAGTTGGTAGATAGGAGACTGTGGGAATAAGTGTGTTCAAAGCAAAGGCTTCTTATCCAAATGAAGAGAAATGAGGAAGCAGCAGCAAGGAGAGAAGTGCCATGCTGCAGCCAGATCTGCTTCAACTCGGCTTATTTTTCCCATCACTGAAAAGGAGCAGCTACACCATCAATCACAGTCAGAGTGGTTTTTTTTCCCCTGTTAAATAGACAACTTATTAAGCAAGTAACTAAATGTACACTGTGCCTAAACAATGTAGCTTAGGAAAAGAATTGACATGCGAGGCATGACTTTCACAATAAAACAATTTATCACTAAGACTGTTGTGGCTTCAAATAAAGCTCTGAGGGCAGTTTCACAGCAGCCATTCACTGAGCCAAAATCTACTGAAGCTTAGTGGAAAAGTGTGAATTTTACTGGAAGTAGGGCTGATTAAAACAACACCTCTTTGGTAATCTCGAACTTCCTACACTAGAATAAGTTGATAAATGAATTAATAAATTAAAACTACTTCTACTGTGATGATGTTAATTTGTCTTATAACAAGGTACAACCCTAGAACGGCTTCATCAGGTCTAGACAATAACATTTCAAAGAATTCCAAGCATTCAAAAAGAACCGACCACATAAAATACAGATCTAATACATCTGCATATATAATGGTATTGTTTTTCAATGCAGTAGTTTCCAATAGAAAAATCTGTTTCAGGTAAATTAAGTGTATCTTGTCTGCAACTATTATGTCAATCCTTAGTGAAAGGAACACACGTAATTATTATGCTTTTTCAAGGCATAAGGCATATATTATTATTTAAAATCTTATTTCCCCCTAATATTACCAATATGAACTCAAAATCGTTGACAAACATGGAAATCTTGATAATGCAAAATTATCTACTCACATTGACACACTAATGATCTTTACTCTGCATTTGCTATATTGAAAAGGCTACACTGTTTTGCACTTTGATGCTATTAAGAACACGTTGAGTTCTAAATCCTCTTTAAACTTCCATTCCTAAGAGTAGTGTGCTGTACTGAACAGGAGATACTGAGAGTTTCTAAACTTTTAAATTTATTCATGTTTGCCAGGGACATTATTTTAGTGAATGGCTACAGTACGAGTGTATTAGTCCATGAACCTTTGAGTGTTGTTTTTGTAGCCCAGCCATCCTCACAACAAAAATCAAGTACTTTGGAGTTCCCAATGTCACATACACTCATTTATGAACTAACTCATCTCAGAGGATAAATTTCTTTGTTTAAATTGTCATAACATAAAAGATGTTCCCTCTTCAACTTCTCTGTCAAGGTTATGCATTTCATATCCACTTTATATATATTTTAGACCACCCCTCACTTTGCCTATACCTGGTATTAACACTTGGAGGGAATGCTTCAAAATGGTTGTTCACACATATCCTGTTCTAAACCTCTGTCACATGCCTGATGCTTTTCACAGCCAAATCCATTATAGAGTATGAATGCTACACACAGTTAAAAAAAAACCAACACAAAAAAAAACCCCAAATCTATGATAAGAAATATCTTTGACTTTCATATTACAATAGGGGAAGGAAGGATCAGTGACCTTTGTTTAACCAGAAATTATAGCCATAGTACTGAACGGTCCCTGAGCCAGTATTTGCTGACTAACTTCAAGCCAAATCTTCATTCACATCTTGGAATTCAGAAGTGTGTCGTTTGTTAAAGGCAACAGGCACGAGCTGTTCTGAAAGCCCTTTTCTAAGTGCTTCATTTATGCAGCTAGGAACAGGGCTTCTGCACTGTTTAAAACTGAAGTGGTTTGCTCAGAAAAGTGTGATTGTTCTGGGAGATCCCTGTGCAGGAAGTAGGAGGGAAAAAAACGTGTTATAATGCAAATTTTCTGTAGACTCCTACAGATCCCTGCTATAGCAATTTGTTTGTTTTTGTTTTTGTTTTTTTTTTGTTTTTAAGATTTCTCATTCACTTGTAGATGTGTTGGTTAAATTGTCTGTCTTCAAGCCACAATTTTTTAGTGCAACAGCATTCTGGTTTATTCTTAAATAATAACAGGATTTTTTTTTCTTCAGGCAGAGATACAAAACCAGTACCATACAGCTATGCTCACAGAAGCTTTGTAAAGTTTGCTGACCTATATTGTTTTAAGAATCATTCCATGAATTTGAATTGTCCTTCTTTGGTGATGTTTCTAAGACTACATAGAGTGTAGAAAATGTTGGTATAGAACTTAGAACATCTTCACAAAGACCAGAAACATTTCTGTGCTATTATCTCCAGGAGCAGATTTGAAGTACACAGAATTTTAAAACACATTTTCTTTTATGTTATCACTGAGATAGTATTTTAACAACAATTTTCCTTAGCACAGGGTACTTTCAAGTACCTAATACAAATGGGATGCTTGGTTATGTGCTGTCAAATAGACTGTTTTGCCCTCATAACAATAGTCAAAACAACATCTAGTATCTATTATTTTGTATAGATACTAGAGGTATTTCTTGCATCCTGAAAATGCAGGGAATAAGTATTTTTATTCCATTTCAGATTGTCTTTAGATTAACTGAAAGTCACTTTCATTTGAGAGATATTAAAAGCATGAAGATCATAACTTCTATAATAGTTTTCTCTAGTCTTTCAAGACACACACAAAATCTCTTCCCAAGCACAGGGATTGTCATTTACCATTCAATAGATTTAATTTTGTAAAAACTGACTTTCCAGACAGCCCACTTCCTGCTTTGTGACTGAAAGCAAGTGTTTAATGACTTAATTGTTTTACTCTTATGGAGTATAATATGTCCCCTTAAAAGTAAAATAGAAAATATGTATCATCAACAAGTCTGTCTTCATTTTCAGCAAAAGCACAAAATGCGTTTTTCAGTAGCAAACACATTAAGAACAGGAGTTAATTCAACAACTCTTCATATTGGATTGGCACACATGGCACAGTCTGCAACGTGGCTGCAGTAAATCTCACAGGCTGGATATAGTTCTAATTCATGTACGTTTGTCTTAGTTTATTCTGTGTTCAGTTTTAAGGTGCAGGATTGAAATCAACAATTTGATCCTTCCTACTAACCTTATTGGGAGACATGAATGCATACTTAGCAGGGGATTTGGAGAGGTAAAACATTGAACCTCTAAACATCTTGTGGTGCCAGTGTATTAGTCAAACCTGACAGTGAAATAATGCTTCCTAAGAAAGAACATGGAAACAAAGGAGAAAAAACAAGGGAATTTGTTCTGGAATAATTAATGAGAATGCTAGGTAGTCTCTGTATCAACCTAGCACATTATACTCACGTAAAGTGGCACAAGGTCAGAAATGTTTCTTTCTGGCTTGCAGAAATGGGTGAAGAATTATCCACAGAAACAATACTTGATGACATGAATATGTCAGGTGTGAAGAATAATTGTCAGTTAAACTTTTGACCATAAAAAAGAATTACCATTTTATGTCAAACTGTCTTAACATCCTGCTCATTATACTCTGTGTCTTTGATTATAAAACATTTCCACAGATAACATTGTACTACCATTTCTAAATTTTTTGGAAGATTTTTCTGACTTATCTTGACACGCAGCTTTTCTGACCACCCTCCTTAACTAGATTGTAATCAGGAAAAAATGAAGATTCCCTTGCAAGAAATGATAGTTGTTTGCCTCTTCTGAAGACAATCCCTGTATAAGGTATATGTGCAAAGGACAATGCCTGTGAAGAAAATAACAATCAGGCATCATTTACCCTAGCAGGATTTTACAGTCTCTATTTAGGACTGTCACATTGACAAATTTTGTTCTAAATTCAGAGGGTTTTATCTACACTGGCCTTCTATAATGAGACATTCACAACCATTGAAAAGAAAACTAGTAAATTACTCAGCTTTTCTCTTATGAAACATATGTATGACTTTTTTTTTTTTTTAATAGGGATTCCATTGACTAAGTTCATATTTTGGCAAAAAAGAAATTCTTATTGTGATTGCTAATCATGCCCTTTGCAGCTTTATTGTGGATATACCTATTGCACAGATTTTTCTTTGATTCTCCTATAGTAAATGCAGAAGTTAATATTTCAGATTTACATGAAACTCCAGTTTTCCAAGTTTACACTAAATACATTACCTTATATACAATTTAAAGTGTCTTTTGTTGTTGTGAAACAATGCATACCCTACAGGGGAAGAGTTCTCTACTTTTTCTCTATCATTTTGTAATGATCCAGGTTTTTTGAGAACTTGGTTACTGGCCTGTTAGGAATTTTCCTTAACTTTATCTTAATGGTAAACAAATCTCTCAATATCTTCTCTCCGTTTAGGGATATTTCTTTCAATGCCTTTAATAAATCTCAGCAAAGTCAGATCAAATGTTAGAAGAACCTCAGGGCTTTTCCAAAGACAAGTATGGAATTGCAAAATTTATGTATATGTGTAAAAATTTTTAGTTATAGGTATTTGTCTGTGAATTTTCACATACTTTGATGGGTGTTCTTGGCAGTGCTTGAGGTAAGGATTAAGGAGGCATAGGTCTCATTATGCAGAATTGACTTCAGCTACAATAGCAGCTCCCTGGAAGCTGAAACAATCAACATAGATGCTGGACAAGGAAACCACTGATGCCTGCAGATGAATAAGGCCTGTGGTAAAATGGTGGTCTGTTTATATATATTTCTTTACTTATTTATTTTGTAATACTATTATTTATAGTTATATACACAGCAAGATTGATTTTTTTTTCTTTTGAAATAATTTCTGACTTCTGAAAAAAACCAACTTTGACATTTTCAACCTGATGTGCTGCTTCAGAAGAGGGAAGGAGGTGGGTCATGACACCATGCTGTGTTTACCAAAAGGAAAAAAACACCAGCTCCACAACAAAGGATGCAGCAGAAAAGAGAGTGTTAAGTTTGTTCTAATTTCTGTCAGAAAGAGAAACCCCACTCCTAACTATACCCCTCCTGGCCCATTTCTCTTCTTCCTTTGTCTTCTCACTTCTGCACTTTGTCAAATATTCCCACTGTGCTTTCTTCCCTAAGCAGCTTCACTGCAGATTTTAATTAATCACTTATATAAACACTTTGGCTTCTTCCATTCTTGCTTCACATATCAAGCAGGGCTTGACAAAACTTAAATTCAGATCCTTTTTAAATGGTATCTTGAGGTCAAGCATGGCATGAAATGACTTACAGGAAGGAGGGTACTACTGAATTTAAAAAACAAACTCTTTGAATGGATTGTTCACTATGTTGGTTCTTACATCTCCTGTAGCTTTTCAGAAGACCTCATTCTATAGCCAGACACAGTGACTTCAATGTTTTGTTTTCCAAATGCCATGTCCTCAGCTTATGTAACGTGACATAATTTCAGTGTTTTCATTGAAGTGCTACTAATATGCTTTGACTTAGTAACTGACCCAAAATATGAAAGTACAGTCAGGAAATGCAATTTATTGTGCCTTGATGGCTCATTAAAAGTTAACATGATTTAAAACTGAAGAAAATAAATACCACTCAGGAAAAACAAACATTTTAGGGGACCATCCAAGGAAAGAAAAATTCTTGTTTGTCCAGAAAATTTCCGATTGAATAAAGAGGATGTTAGACATTAGGAAACCAGATAGAACTGGAGTGCTGGTGAAGATCTTTTTTTTTTTTTTTTTCTCCTATAGTGCTATAATTCAAGATGTACACAAATTTCAGTGAAAAGCATGATTAAAAATTGCTATGTGATGAATATTTATGGACTCAGAAGAATTTAGTTCCTTAAAAATATAAATAACAGTTCTGTTTCTTTCTTAAAAAGAGGGAAAAAATTAAAAAGGAAGAGGGAAAAAATCCTAGGGTGATGACTTCCTAACAAAACCTCTTAGAAATAACAAGTCTTACTTGTTAAAATACTGGGAGGCTACGTGGGACATAAATAATCATTGGACTCAGACAGCCATGGCAAACAAGATTATGACTGAAACTTGGCAACCACTGAGGTATATAGGAGCTCTCCCTTTGACTATTCTGAGAGTAGAATTTACAATTTACTTTGTAGTTCTCACTATGTTATTAGTGGAAGAAATGTAATTTCTCAAGGTTTACTGTGTGTTCAAATAGGCTTAATTTCTTATTTTCTTCTCTCAGTTGGAAAACATAGCAGCAACTCCAAACAACTTTTATAGGAGTATACCTGCTCTGTGTAAATGAACCTGCAAATCATAATAACTACACTGTTGCTAATTATGCTGACTGAACTGCAGCAACTGCATTGGCAGGGTAGTAGCTTCAGATAAAACATTTCAGAAAGCTTGGACACCTTTGTTAGCTCATACTGAATATATTTAAGATTTTCTAGAATTATTGAGAAAAAGTTTAGCTAAACTTAAATAACAGTGATAAAAATAATTGTGAGTACTGATATTGCAAGGATACATGCAGTGGCTTATTTGTTTTAAAGGAATAGTAAAAGGTATAATAATAAAAATAAGATCCCATAGTGCAGTCTACTCTAGAATGGGGTAAACAACCCAACAGAGGGTACAGAACAAGTACCACTGCCCTGTAAGAAACTTGTCCTGCAGTGCTCCCAGAGTGACACAGATGGAAGAGCATTTGTTCTATGGTGTAGACTCATGATCAGTTCCCTCCTCTGTTTTCTTCTCGAAGGGTTGCTAGGAAAACAGCACTTAGGGGCATCATGGGGCTTCCAAACCAAATCCCAAAGCATCACTTTCTGTGGAGAGTTCTCAGAGTACCCCTCCTGTTCATGAAGTACTCAAGGAAATGCCAGCTCCAGGTGGCTCCTTGTGATGCACACAGCCAGGATCACCAAGAATCAGTACTTCAGCATACTGGGTTGACATGAAAGCTTTATTCCTAATCTTACTTGGAATTAACATTTTTTTTTACATCTGTTGACTTGCTAAAAAAACAAGGTAGCACTGAACTTTGTTACCTGGAGTCAATGAGAATATTACTTGGCCACACAAGGACAAATCCCCTCATTTCAATTCTGACAAGGAAATGGATTAAGATCTTTATCTTCGCAGAGTGAAACACAAATATTTAATTCCAGCTTTCATGTTGTCATTTCACATAGCTTGGCTTTTTGAGATCAGTCACTTGTCTAAAAATAAAAAATGATGTACTCACAAATGAGAAGAAATATTCAGGTTGCTTCATAAATATGGACAACAACGGCTAGAAGGAGACTGTAAAAGCCTCTACAAGATTTTCTGTCTTTAATAATTTAATATTGCAGCAAAGTCAGTTGGTCGTTGGAATATAGTAAATAAAAATGCTGTTGTCTGAGCAAGGGAAAAATGTATGCTACTATTTTCTTTCTCATCAAACACACATTTTACAGTGCAAATCAGGTTTACAGAAGGATTTACATGTTTACGGGCTTTCCATGAGAAGAGAAGCCCCAATTTTCCACAATGATATTTTTTCTAGCTATTCTTCAACATGTCTATGAATAAGAGGTGCTACAAAATGTTCCTGTATGTGATCTTAGTTCACTTACTTTAAGTCAGAGAGTTTACTTTGTAAAGAATATAGAAGCCTATACAAACTGAGGATGTGGAACATGCACGAGAATTTCCACAACAGTTATAACTTGCAGTGAAGTGCTGTAGCAAAGCTTTATGAATTGTATGGGGACAGAAACTCATGGAAACATTCTCCCTCTGAAATTAGTAATTTACCAGGGCATTGTATTCCTGACAGTTTATTCATGGAACTTCTCAGGAATTTCCTGGATATGAGACACCTCAGGATCAAGGATGTGCAGCTCCAGGACTGCAGTATTTCCCTGGAACTGGCTTTCTGAAGCCAAATGGTTCCAGATGCAGCCCAGCTCCCATGTTTTTGGAAGTTGCTTTCCCTGGGAGCTGTGCTAGGGTGGATTTCCCACCTCTGGAGAAGTCTACAAGCTGACCTCAAGATGTAAATTTCAAATATGGTAACTCAAATGCAGTTGAATCTTAGCAATTTCACTTCAGCCCACTGAATAGAGATATTGGATGGAATACAGCATGGATTTATCCAACACTATTTTTTTTTTTCATTATAAAAACAAGCAAGTACCTGGGTATAAATGTAATGATTCTTAGTATTTCAATATAAATTACTTCAAAACATTCTCAATGTTCTCATCATTCTTACAGACTGATGTTTTAACCCACCCTAGTACTAACTTTTATGGCAGAAAGAATGTTGGAGTAAAGAAGTTTTTATATGTCACTAAATGCCACCATCTGGATCCTTTAGATGCTTTGGAAAATCACTCAAAACTCATATTTATTCTCTTCATGGTTCATTTGCTAAAAAAGTCTGGAAGATTATCATAAACTAGTATTAGCTCATCACCCTATAGTTAATAATATTGTTAATAATAGCTGCAGCAGATGTACACTTGTACATTATAGGTGGGATTTTCAAAGATGTAATTGTTTGGACAATAAATGTGATTCTTATCCTTGTGTTTTGAAATTATCAGTCATAAAAGAAAAAAAAAAAAAAAAAGAGAAAGAAATTTCCAGCTTACCCCAGGACACTATTTGAGAATTAACAACATAGAAAAGCTTCATTCTTTAACTGCTTTTCAGGTCACAAAGTGTCTTGGAAACAAAATACAGGGAATAATAAACCTTATTATAGGTGCTATGGTTTCTTTCAGCCTGAAAAAAACCAAAGAAACAAAAAAATTTAAAAAAATTAAATGTTCTAATACTGTGTTTTTAAATTTGTTCCCTTCACACAAAACTTAGTTTATTCAGCCTATATTTTAAATTATTTTCCGTGTTTCATTTTTCACTTAAAGTCTCAGCATTCAGTTCTACCCCTTGCACATGACCAAAGAATTTACACTGGATTCCATCCCCATCAGAAGTACTTTAATGAGGGAACAATTGTATTACAATGTAATAAAAATCATTATTTAATGATACACCAGTAATTGAAAAATGAAAATCTGGCACTGGAAATGCATCTCTCCTATAGATTTTTGCAATGCTTAACAAGATACTGTGGTCTCCATAAAAATTGCAGTTTAACAAAAAAATACCATTTGGAATGGCTTTATTTTCACTCTGAGGCAAATGCTATGATTACTTTTTGAAACACTCCAGAAATATTCAATTAACCAATCAGGCAGTATTGTTAATTATTACATAAGAAAAGGAATGTTAAAAATAAGATCTAATCTGTTGAACATAAATCTGTATGTAAAGCAAATGTCAGGGACTGTAAAGTAGTGACAATATCTGACATGTAGCTGTTGAACATTTTCAGTTTGAGAACATTAATCCATCTGGAAATTTTAATTCCTGTGTTTAAATATTAAGGATCACTCTCTCTTACGTACTAACAGAAACTCTAGTGCCACAACAAGTCTTAACAATCATATAAATTAATCTCAAGAGCTGCTCAGTTAATACTAAAGACTCAAATGAATAAAGTAGGTTCTGAGAAGTAGTACTTGATTATCAGATGTATAAAAAAGAAGAGAAAACAACAGATCATGAAGACATGGAATAACTAACCTATGAATTAGGGTAAAGAAATAATTCAAATGAGTAGGAATTAGCCAAAATACCCATAAACTTACAATTCCAGCTGTCTTCCTAAACTGAAAAAGACTATGACATTTTTGAAAGAAAACAAGCAAGATAAACTGAAAAAGAAACACCTGATTGGTTTTTTTTGTTTGTTTGTTTGATTGGAGTTTTTTCAAATCACTTTTCAACTAGTTTTCCTCTGAAATTTTGGATTACTAAAAAATTATATTGATTGCAATAACAGACAGTATGAAATACTGCATTTGTTCTCACAGGTAATAATTTCCCCTCAACTATATCAGAAGAAAAATGAGTCTGAAATGCAGTGCTGAACAAATACAGAAACTTCACTGTTTGCAGATTATTGCCAATGCAGGTAAACCACAGATGAAATGCTGCCATATTAATTAGATTGAATAACATGATCTTTTTCTTTAGAAAGACTGCCAGGTATGGAAATATAAACCTGGATTCAGAAATAACTGTGAAAAAACAATTTCACTCTTATAAGCTTATTTTAGTTCTCTGCCTCGTGTGGCCACATTTTGTAATTTTGCCATCATTTGCAGTGATTTCTGTAATTTGTCACAGCTATTCTGCAGATTTGTCCATCACCCAAGATGATATTTTTAGTGCATGCAGAACTATGGTAGCTAAGCAACAAAAAAAATTGAGGATTCAACGTTGTCCCAAAATGACCATATTCTGTGTTTAACAGGTCTTTGAAATGGGACTTGCACATAAAATTGAACCAGATTGCCATTGGGCGACCAAGCTGTCTCCATTCAGTGGATGGGAATGGGTTATAAATGTTGTGGCTTCGTGTTTGGGAAGTGGAGCAAAATTTATTCCACACCATAGCTGCGCTTGATGCAACAGACTCTAGTTCACCTACAGACCCTACCAAAAATGTGTATTTTTGCCATCAGGAAAGAGTAAATTTAATCCTAAATAACTGTTTCTAATTCTGTTGATCATCAGTGTTCAGTGGTGAAGAAGGGGAGCTTGCAATAGCTCAGTTAGTGGAAAATTATTTAAATATATCAGGGCTGTACTAGATTATGTGAGATAAGAGCAAGAGAAAGGGCAAGATTTCCTTAAGTCTTTTCCAGCACTAAATATCTATGAATAGCATGTGGATCTAGACTGATATTTATATTCACCTGAAAAACTTCCCTGAGTCAAATGTTTATATTGGTACTTAGACATAATTAGCAAATTTTGTTTAAATGAAAGATTAGAACTTTTTCTTTTTTCCCTGTAATAAAAATACTCATTTTTAGTAACCAACAGGCTGGTTTTGAGAGTTTATAAGAACTTTCTCTCTAGCTACATATTATAAATACTGCCATTCAAATGGCTTGGGGAGAAATCTTTATAAAATTCATGACCAAAGACTGAAAATCTGAGCTAAAGACAACCATGTTTCTTGTACTCCATATGCCAACAATATTGTCGATTTATGAATTACACATTCACCTCAGATTGCAAATAATCTCACTGCTGATCATGAAATTGCCTTAAAAACACATTCCATTTTCTTCAACTTTAGCTGCTTCTGACATTCACTAAAATCAACATTAATTTTATTGACATATTATCTCTAATGTTTTGGGGTTTTTTTCTGAAAATTGCTGAAAAAATATTCTGATTCTTTATTCCATGTATTTACTTTTAAAAACCTACAGTATTGATGTATAGCCTGTCAAGAAACAACCACTAGCAAAGTAGGTGTGCTTTACCAAGAAATAATACAACAGTATGAGCTTTTAGATATGATAATACTTGTTGTCACATGCTTTTCTACTTGGGCCACTCATAAAAAAAGCTATTTTAGAGAACTGAAAATTGCATGTAAATTCTTGAGCTGTGTGTTATCTGTCATTTTTTTTTCAAAATGCTGAAGTATTCACTTTCTACAATAATTATTTATTAACTGTCAAGCTAATACACATTTTCATTTTCATTATATCACTTGCCTGTTTATTTTATTTCAGTCAGACATGTAACCACTGCCTATTCAAGACTGGTTCACTCTCTTGCTGTAAGAGGTGTAAAGTATGGATCCAAGTAGAAGGGCACTCTGACTTTGTGAGGTATTGATTAAAATACCACTTATAAGAGCTTAGTATGGGCAGGGAAATGTGACAGCAAAGATTATCTTGCATCCCTTCAGACCCTGGGAAGTTCATGTTGTGCAGCATCAGATGGGGCTGCAGTCAGGGCAGGCCTGCAGTGTAGGTCCTGTTCAATTGGGCTTCACTGGCACTATGGTCTCTAAAGCTCATATGGGATTTTCTTAGCAGGAAATAATTACAATAATTTTTGCTGGCATCACCCCTGGTGCCAGGTGGGAGGATTATCTGGCTGCCTTTGCTCTGAGGCCATGGAGCTGTGCAGAACAGCACCTATGCAAGATAACTATAGGCAGATTACTGACTCCGTATGCAGAAGTCTTCCAGCCAGGACCATTGCAATTGCAAACATCTTAAGGTGTATCTGTCACAACAGAAGCTGTATAAATTACTGTCAGCCCCAGCTAAATAGTGATACAATATCATGTTCTCTTATACATCATAACAAAGTACACAGATAAAAGATGGACTTAAAAAAACCCCAAAAGCCACAGAACAAAACAAAACAAAAATCACTAAATGTTGCATCATTTTTGAGCCAGCAATGCTGATCACACATCTACCTATCTTCTAGATGTCATATTTTCCCAGCTTCAGGGAGATATACAAGCCACAGCCCAGCCAGTTTAAAGATAAATCATTATTGGTACCATGTAGAAACCCATATCATCATATGAGGATCACTCAAAACATTGTTAGGTCAGTGCAGTGGCTTGTCCTTCCTCATCACACTGACAACAAAGCATGGTGGCTGAGGTGGCACAGACATGCTGACCACCCATGAGGCCTTTTCAGTATCATGGCACTGTTTGAAGAGTTTTGTAATGTCCACAAATACCTTTTGAAATCTTAGAAAGCTATTGCAACGTTGCCCAGCTGTCATTGCAGTTTCAAAGGCATCTGTACTATGGAGTTGCAGACTTACGTTTGGTAAGTATTATTAATTATAGCAACATATACAGCAACTTTAAAAACAACTTACTACAGGCATTTCTGTGAGTTAAAAAACATGTTATATGAAAATAAATTATTTTTATGCCTCCTGAATACAGTCAGTAAGAAGCAGTTGGCAAGAAATATCCAGATGGATTGTTTACCATAAGTAAACAGAAAGGAGATTAATTCTTCTGCAAGAACGTTGACCATTTTGCAGCTTTTATTCCTCCATCTCTTTATAGGATAAATTGTGGGAAAATCTGCTTTATTTACTGGCTTTACTGAAAGCATTCAGCTGAAAATCTGCAATACTGAAACAGAAAATGTGCTATTTGTATCATTAAAGATAAACCACATTTCAGACAATGTAGGAACACCTAATAAACAGGAGGAAGAAGAAAATATTTATACTCTGGGTTGCAATGGGGAATGATTTACAGAATAGTGTAGACAAAAAGCCATGAGATACATGGATGGCCACTCAACAGCAAATATTCAGGATATGAGTTTCTTGTTAATTGATATATTTTTATTGGACAGCCTGTCAAAAAGTGTCACAGATATGACATTTCCATAAGTGAAAAATCTAATTTTTGAGGAATACTTAATGTAATTTAAAAATTAATTCAGCAACAATCAGAGTAACAATCTGGGGAGGCCTGTGAACAGATGGCATTGGGACCTTAGAGCGTGTTTAATACTATTGCCTTTAAGTAGGAGGTACTTGCAGAGTCCTCTAAGCATAACTACATTGCTTTTCTCTGCTTCAGTGCTAGCACTCTGAATCAATTCAAAAAGGATGCATCAGGGACAAGCAAATCATTTTCTCTTTCTTTTTTCTTGCTTCTAATATGTACATGCTTACTGACCAAGCAAGAGGCCATATCCATTGTTAAACATCAAAAGATTGTGTGAAATACAGATGAATAAAAGCAGAGACCTCACTTTATTCCAAGAGACAGAAGAGAAAGAGAGATTTGAAGGACTCCTAAGGCAACTATGGAAATCACCACTTCCAAACTGGAAATACTGAATTTCCAGAAAAGAAGTTTTATGTTTGTTAATGGGTGAGTGTCCTGAAATTCTGAAAGATCTACAAATGCAAACATTTGAAAAACCTAAACCATGACACAAAGCCTTGTAAGCAGACAGGGTTCAACAGCACTCACCTGCTGACCTGTAACTGTCCTTTTCTCCTATTGACTTAAATTACAATAATTACTCCCTCATCCACCCCTGGGGTAGTTGAATCTGCACTCAATTCATAGTTACAGCATCACTGAGGCAGTATTTCTTTGCCTTGTGCTCCCTCTGCTTTCCACCTGCTAGCACCATTCCCTACAGATACTGTCACTGACAAGTCAGTCACCTTTTGGTGCTTACAGAGTACAGATAAGTGCATTAGGAAAGGCATCACTGAAAGCAAAAAGTGCCATTTATCCCATTTCCAAGTACTGATTTACTGGTCTGCACAAAGAAGGAAGCTTTCAACAAGCGTAAGTTTAAGGGAAGCTGTGAGTGGAAAGTAATTTCCATACATTATTTTTCAAAGAAAGTGATTTTAGACAGCAGGAGGAAATGATGAATCTTACATGCAATTTACTCTCCTATGCCAGAAATAATGAAAACTAGGACAAGCTGTTCCAAAATGGATTAGACACTTATCCAAGATTGGAAAACTGTCAGTATCTGTAAACATTTTCAAAAGTTTGCACTACACCTGGGAATCTGACTATTTTGAGGCATCTTGGCAGATAATGTTCCTTTTCTTATGAATCATTTGAAAATGTGCAGGAGCTTTTATTTCCTTTTTCTTTTTTTTTTTTTGTTGGTTGTTTTTACAAGAAAATTATTAAGATGTCAGAATACACATCAGTAAATGAAATGTGGAGAACAGATGAGAAGATTTCTTTTTACAAACCATAAGATATGTTAATTATGTCCTTGTAATATTTTCTGCAGATCAAGAAAGCAAATCTGCTGGGTGTAAGTTGCAAGGATTTGACAGCAGGGGACATGAAGGGCGGGGGCTATGGGTAAAAATGCCAGGGGCTGCTTCCAGCTGGCTCCACAATGGCCCCATCACAGGTTACAGTTGATCCCATCAGGGAAGCTGATTAACATCTCTGGGAAAAATATTTGAGAGCAAACTCTGCCCAAGAATAATGAGCCAAGAAGAGAGAAAGTGAAAGGATCAGCCCTGCAACACCAAAGTGAGAAAAGAAGAATGGTCTAGGTGCCACAGCAGAGATTTCCCTGCAGCCTTTGGAGACACCATGGTGCAGCATTTCCCTGCAACCCATGGAAAGGACCATGCCAGAGCAGATATTTGGACAGGCACATATGCACTGAAGGAAGCTGCAGCCTATGGAGAGCCTATGCTGGAGCAGGTGTATCATGGAGGAGTGTAGCCCGTGGAGAGAACCTGTGCTGGAGCTGGGGAGAAGTGTGAGAAGGAGAAAGTGGCAGAGAAACTGTCATGGACTGACCACGACCCTCATTCCCTTTCCTTCCTGAGCTGCTTGGTTCAGGGGATGAGGCAGAAAAGTTAGAAATGGAGTAAAGTTGAGCCTAGAAATGGGGCAGGGAGGTGGAGGGAATATGTTTCAGTTTTTGTATTGCTTTCTCACCATCTCACCCATATTTTTAATTGGTAATAAATTAATTTTTCCCAGATCAAGTCTGGTTTGGCCATGATGGCAACTGGTAAGTGATATCCCTGGGCTGATTTCAACCAACAAGGTTTTATTTTATTTTATTTTATTTTATTTTATTTTATTTTATTTTATTTTATTTTATTTTATTTTATTTTATCCTCTTGAGGATGAGTGGGAAAGCATCTGGGTGGGCATCTGGCAGCCTTCCAAGGTCAGTTCATCACAGCAAGATATGTTCTTTGTATTTGGGTTTTTTTTTCCTAGGTGGTCTTTCTTTTATGGTCCTTCTGTATCTGTCACAATTATCATTTTATTCCTTTGGTTTCTTGAACAATACATTGTTAACAGGTACCACTAACCAGACTAGCTTATGTAATAAAGGCTGTAAAGAAATGTCTGATTTGGCTTTCTATGTATAAGCAAACAGAATATAGAGTCCAAGCCCTTAAGAACTTTAAATTTAATTGTAATAAGACAAAGTTTTCATAGTGTTTTTACTAATAATAGTTAAGATTTGCAATTTGCTGAATAGTTACACTCAACTAGAACATACTTCTCATTCAGGGACTTGTCATGACTCAGGGGCTGGCTTCACAGGTGACCATGTGCTGTGTCTTTTGAAAAGAATGGCACTTTTGCCAAGAAAGCAAAGTGAGAATAGGTCTGGCCAGCATTCAAAACATTAACATCTCAGAGCAATTTGTGGCAGACAGATTGTGGCAAAAACAAACCCTCAAGACAACTTTGCACCTTTTTTGCTGTGTTTCCAAATTAATGCAGGCATGGTTAGTCAAAAATAATCTAAAAATCACCATATGGAAGATCTGCAAACATTCAGTGTTCCTTTTGTAGCTGGGTATCAAAAGCCATATAGCAACATTACCACAAAGCTCTGCAGAGGCTTGTTTCACCTTTTGCTCTGTTTCTGATACAGATTTTAGGAGATGTGTCTCTATAGACACTTGCATCTTCCAATACACTGGAAAAGTGAGAAAAAATATTTTGCTATTGCAGAGCTTCAAAATACAGACATTGTAGACTGCCATGATTTTTAAACTGACCTCATAAATTTTTCAAGTAGGGTCTTGTGTTTGATGCAGATGCTCTTGGCAAAGCAACAGGGAAAAAAACCTACTTTATTGGAATAGAAAATATGTCTGCCTGTCTTTTATAAGAAAACTACAATGTAGTAATTAAGCAATTAAGAGTACGTGCAAGGTCATTTATATAGTCTAGGTTTATCTTTTCATATTATTAATATATTTAATGAGTGTAGCCACAGTAATGAAGACAGTCAATGTTCTCATAAGTTTCTGTTGATCATTTTGTGAGGGAAGACTTGAACCGAAAAAGTTGTGGTAATGTTGTGGGTAGTGTAAAGAAGCTGAGTCTGTAGAGATGCTGCCTTAATAGTTCACACCTATTGGAAATGCATTTTGCACCTCCTACCTGTGGATACCAACCAGGAGGTCTTGAAAGTTTCAATGCTAAAAATGCACTAATCAAGAAAAGATAGTTGAGAGAATGATTTTGTAGTTAACGTATCAGGGAAGTATTTACAAGGTAAAGTATAATTCTTAATTGTTTTATATCAAAAGTCCTTAGCAGGTCTCAGTCATCAACCTGTGAAAGAACCTAACATGGGAGGCATCCATATGGAGTCTAGCCTGGAGTCATACAACTGCATCCAGGGTGTTCATCCATTCCCTTAGTTTAAGCTGCATAGGCCAAATCAGTTTTTGAATGAACAGTCTGCAAGGACCACCCATGAAGAGTGATGGTTTGGCACACTAACGTAAGCTGGTATCCCAGCACATGAAAAAATTATCCTGTGATGTCTTCGAATTAACTGTTCACTGAAGTACTGATAGTTTGGGTAGGGGCTTCAGATCCTTTTGTTACAGGAATCCTGTTGTTATAGCTCAGAAGAAACAGTGAGTGGCAGAGCTAAATGTCACTTCTGACAACTATATTCCACCTGTCAGATTTCTACTGAAGTCTGAAATGAATTTATTTGCTTCCTGCCTTCAAGCACTAATTAACTTGCATCTCAGATGTCACTGCATTTCAATATAAAGACAAAAAAAACCTGAATACCTGTTGTATTGGGTTTGCCTGTCATGTGAATTTTGCAAAATTCTTTTACACTCAAAGACATAGTAACTTGAGAAATAACTCAAATCTTCACACAGAACTGAGTCCTAGATAGAGTCAAACTGTGCTTCAAGTTGGAATCATTGCTGGGTTCTAGGAATATTAAATCACCCTTGAGACAGGTAGATATAAACATCTGTGTAACAACGAGTACACTTGTCTTTTTTCCTACTATTTCAGAAGCATTACTCATGCTCTGATAATAAAGTCAAAACTGAAGGAGTTGGGCCAACAGATTGAGGAAATATGCCACATTATATAAAACTGCAAGTTCTTAAGTTGAACATTTATGTCTGTTTTCTTTTAATGTGATGTACTGGGTCTGGCTGAGATGGAATTAATTTTCTTCATAGCAGTCCATATGGTGTTCCTTTTCAGATCTGTGACTAAACCAGAGCTGAGAACACACCAGTGGCTTGGGTATTGCTGAGCAGTACTTGCACAATGTCAAGGCTTTCTCTTTTTTCCACTCTGCCCCTTCAGTGAGTGAGCTGGGGGTGGGCAAAGCAACTGGGAGGGAACACAACCCGGAGAGCTGACTCAGACTAGCCAAGGGGATATTCCTTACCATATAATGTCATGTTCAGCAATTTTCAGCAATTTTTATTGCTGAGGTCAGGGGGATTTGAAGCAGGTTGGCATTGCTCAGACACTGGCTGGGTATCAATCTACTTCTAGGACATGGTGATTGTCTTTGCATCACTTTCATAACTTCAGTTTGTGTCCTACTCTCCCTTTTCATTTATTAAACTATCTTACCCAGGAGTTTTCTCACTTTTGCTGTTGTTCTATCTCCCATCCCACTGAGAATGGTGGGAGTGAGCAAGTGGCTGAGTAGTGCTTAGCTGCTGACCAGGACCAACCCACTATGTGTAAATATATGCAACATGTGATGCATATGATTTCTACCTTCTGACTCATTTGTTGTTTGAATTCTCTCAGTGTGGCAAATGTAACTCTGCTGAACACTGAAAAGTGTCAGAGATTATGGAAATCTCTCTAGATTTTAAAATTCTGACATTTCTGATAGTTAAACAACGAGCTGTCACAATACCCTGGGCCAGAGTTCTGAGGGCAGAAATAAATGCCTCCAATTAGAAAATGAAACTTCAAACACCTCACCAAAACCAAACTCAAACAAGTCAGGCAATGTTTTCTATTTGGTTTTACTTATCAGGTCTTAGTCTGAGGGCATCTAAGTAAAATTGTGGAATATTAACAGAGTAAAATGAAAATATAACATTGAACCACAATAGTTACATTCAAATAGACTGAAAATTTACCCATGACAAGTTCCTGCTCTCAGACAGCAGCCACTGGTTGATGTCTAGGAAAAGACAACATGTGGCATGAGAGGCAAAAGTTTCCCTATTATATTCTCCTAATGTCTAAACTAAATAGAACTTCATAGGTCTGCAATTTTTCATTAATTTATCTGCTTGCTTCCTTCACTTTTACATGTATTTGATCTCCAATTACACCTGTTAACGAACATTTCCACAGTCTAAATAACTCACTTTTGGTTATTTCCAGCACAGTAATACTAGTCTATTTTCAGCACCATAAATACTTTATAAAATAATTATGTTACCAAAGGTGTATTTCATATGCTGCATTCAAATTTCCTTTTGCTTTGAGGTTATTGAATGATTTATTGGTTTTTAAAGACTTGTCATGTTCAGAGAACTACAGGTTGCAGATGATTGTCATTTCTGAGTGACTCTACAAAACCACTGTGGTACTTTTTGATGTGTTGCATGCAGCTTTTCTTCAAGAAAAAAGGGAAAATCTTATCAAGCCTAAAACTTCAACAGAGGATCTGTCAGATATTTTCTGATAGATACCAACATTAATGACTTTAATATCTTTGCAAGCCATAAAAATCCAGTCCCAGAAGAACTATACTGATCCAAATTTTCATTTAGGAATTTTCATGCTGGAAAAAGGGGCAGATTATTCCTTGGTTTCTTTTATATGCAAGTCTGTCTGTACAATTAATTCTTAATTACAGGAACTCTTCCATTCTGATTTTATTGTCATTTCCTGGAAGCTCAAACTGGCCTCTTTTCAATGGAGACAGCTTTTTGATGAACACAGCATGTTGTGAAACTAACTATAAGAAAAGCTTTGAATGCATACTTGCTAAAGTCAAAGGCAGTATGGTGAAGAAGTAAAAGATAGAGAATTATATGGTATGGCTGCTGTAAAGTGTTTCAAATAGGGCATCAAATCCATACCATTCAAAGTTTATCATGTAAGTTTAACATGCAATTCACATACATTAGGTAGATAAATTACACTTTTGCCTTGATTGCCCCCAGAACAATTCTGGTAACTCCAACATTAACACAGGCTTAATAGTTAAGATGAAGATGTAGAGAAAGACAGAATCACAGCAACATACCGAAATCTTTAGAGTAACAAAGATATAAGAGAATTAAACGTATTACCCACAGACGTTGCAGGCACCAAACCCACTCTAATTCTACTCAAACAAGTTTGAATCAAAGGACAACAATAAATTTGGAGTTTTCTGCTTAGCAAGTTGGCACTTTCTGATACTTGGAAAGAGAAAATAAATCATTCAAAGGAAGATATCAGCAGGGGAATGAGTTGAAAGTGCTTTAGAACAAAACAAAATGAAACAAGTTGCACAGAAGAGGAATTCTTCCACCTCATGATCTCCCCAGCACGTACTGAGCCATATCCTACTGGCAAGTGTGTAAAAATCTATTGATTGCCAGAAAAAAATGGGTAAAATTTATTCACTGTTAGCAACAAAGTTTGAATAATATGATTTCCATACTACTATAAATCATTTACTTGTCCTTATTTATTTAAGATTGGGAATGTCTCTTGTATTTAAAGAAAATGTCAGTCTCTGTTGAAGAGGTGGAGATGCTTCTCAAACACATTACATATTACAGCTTAATCTGAGGACCTGACTGAATGCATTTTTTTAATGACTTAAACCTGACCTTCAATCTCTGATTATTGAAGTTCACATCAAAACAGAACTCAATCAGAGCCAACCCTTCTAGACAGACAGCACACAGTGAGAAATGGCAGTGTAATGTTTCCTAGTGCTTTATTTCTTGCATCATATCCCCAGTATATATAATTGCCTGACATACTTTCATCAACATTACATATAGAATTCTCAGCAGTCTTCATCAACTTGAACATAAAATGTTAAGAGAGTTTCCAGGGCTTTAATTCCTGAAGACAAATTTGCAATGCCTTCTGGAGATCTAGAAATATTTAGTAATCATTTTGAGCATAAATGTACAAGGTAATATTATTTTTCTGCTGGTAGGGAGAAAAGGAGCCAGAAACAGGATGATAGGAAAAAAAACACCAAGAGAAACATTAACTTGGGCTTTCTGCCAACTCTTAAATCCCTGTTGTTTTAAATTACACCAGGACTATGATATGCTCAAGTTATGTACTGTCATGGCCTCCTTACTTAAATTTATTTTCTTCCAAATTCAGTTTCCAGTTATGAGTAGTTCTGTCATCTGGTAGTCAACTGACATTAATTATACTGCTAACTGTAATATTACAGATTATTTTACAAATAACTAATGCCTGCTGTGCAAAAAAAGAATGCAGACAATATTTATGTTTCGTTTTTCTACTTTTACCATTCAATGCCTGTATGTGAATGGGAAGCACATGATAACATTTTCTTCTTTTTTTTTGTGGCTGGACCTGTCTGGTGCAACACCTTGCATCATAGTGTAAAATTAAGAGAAACACATGCATTAGGTTCAATGATTTTTATACAAATCCTTGACTAAGTATTGCCATTCAAATAATTTTTAAAACTGAATTAGGTTTCTCATGTGCAGTCATTTGATTCCCACATATTTCCTCAAATGCACTTAAATCAGAACTCATCACGTTAAGGTCATGACACTCGCCATTTGATTTTTACAGAAGTAGGTTGCATTAACAACAGGGTGAAGACCTTAGCTTTGAGTTTTCTGATTTTGTCAGTTTGTGCTACAATTTTAATGAGATTTAAAGCTAGGCTTTTCAGCATTAACGTTTCTGAAACAGCGTTCTTAACAGCTGCAATTTCCTCTTTGCAATCCATTTACAGTTCCTAACCCTTTCTTACTGAACCAGCAAAATGCAGTCTTTTAACTCTCTGATGTCATGAGATAGTCATAATTCTTTCTGTCCCAGTACTGCCATTTAGCTTGATTAATATGCAGTAATTACTGCAGACAGGCTTTGTAGCATTGTATGAAATGTGCATGAAGCCAGCACACTAGCAGTAACCCTGAATTACCCACTAAGCAGCATAAGGAAATATACTGCCACTATTTGTATTCATTTTATTCGTTGTTTATCCTGTGTTGTCCTAAAACATAGGATTTTGTGTAAAGTCAAGCTTCTGTTTAGGTGTGAGAGCAGATGGAAGAGAATGTTTTAGTAACGGTGTCTTTTTAACATGCATACAGAAGACAAAACTTTGTCTGATGTCAGAAACAGATGGGAAGTATTACTGCCTATCACAATATAGGTATTACTAATTTCCTGTACTAGAAATCTGACAGGACTATACATAACATTTTAAAAAACATCCAGCTATCTAAAGCCTGCGGAACCATCAGATGTTTATAACAAAGAGAACATCAACAAACAGAATACCAAAAACTTACTGTAAATCTGATATATCTTTCATCAAGACTGAAAATATATTTTCTACACATTTTATTCAGTGAACAAAAAAATGGATCAGGAAGACCCACTCTGCTTGGATAAGTCAGAGCATGTCTTTTGCCAATAGGAAAAAAAAGCAGACAGTTTAGGAAAAGTGGAAGGATCAATAGCTATTTTCAAGCAGATGCTGAGATAAAGTGTGGATTTCCAAAACATCACTACATTTTGGAGAAAGTTCTTTTGGATAAAGGCTTATAAATATTAAACTGAAAATCCAGCCTCTAAATTCACACCAAAGGGTGTCTAAACATTAATAGCAGAAAAAAATTAAATACATTTTGATAAATCATAATGCCTTTTCTAGTCATTATGAGAAAAGTAACTGGCAATGTGAATTAAAGGGATAAGTGCCTTTTCACTTTTCTGCTACACTCAGCTTATGTAATGAGCTCTACATGTATTTCTTCTACACCAGTTTCACTTATTCCTGAAGTACTCAATTATCCTCCAATCTGGAAATCAAGTAATTTAGTTCAAATTAATCTTCAGTCCAAATGATTTCTGTGATTGCTAGAGCCCCTATATTTTCTTTGTTTCTCCTTTTGCCTTCATTGCTTTTCTGAAGACCTTCTTGCATTATATATAGTGTAAACACAGGCATTGTTCATAAGATAACCTAAAAATAGTGATTTTTTTGTTGTTGTTGTTGTTGCAGGCAAAGCAGACTCTGCTTGGGGAATTGGACTTAATTTATTGCCAGTTAACATAAACATTCAATTACTGATTTGGGTGTTGGGAAGCAATGAAGACAAACATCAAGCATTTAAACACAGAGACAAAACAACTTTCCACCCCCTTTCCAGGCTCTGCAGTACACCAGACACACATCCTCTCTCCTCCCCTCTGTTACAGCTGCAGATCACAAACCAACCTCTCATGAGGTGATGGCTGGGGTCAGGGAACCATCTTTTTCTCTGTTGCTCCTCACTCTCCTGCTGCTGCTCCTTCCTTCATAGTTGTTCTCTCCATTCTGGAGGGGTTTATCTGTGAGTGCAGTATCTTTGGGGTGGTATCAGCTCTGCCCTCTTAATGCTTTGACCTTGGTGATGCCTTTCTTTTTCTCTCAGCATTTTGCCTTTTCTTAAATACATCCTCCCAGGGGTGCCACCAGTGTCTCTGATGGGGTCAACTGTGCCCTGTGGTGGGGCCATTGCAGAGCAAGATGGAGCTGGCAAAGTGCAGCCCCTCAACACCTCTCACAGAGGCCACTCCTGCAGTTCCTAGCTGCTGAAATAATGCCACCTACAGCCAATATACTTTTTTTAATGGAACATGGACAAAGCCCAGGTTCTGGAAAGCACAAATGACAAGAAAAGATTCATATCATTATACAAAGAACCCTAAAATTTCTCTTTTCTTGATGGTGCTGTGTTCATGCTTCCAACATCCCATGGGATACTAAGGTTGAGTCTGACTATTCCTCAAGCAAAATGAAGGTCAAGGATTTATAAGTCATCAGTACTCTGAGTTTTTTTTTTCAGGAAGAAGCACGGTGTACATCTTTCTTCCTCAATCTTGGCATCCACCTGGGTCTATTTTTAAGTTTTCTTACAAATATCTGCTTCTTTCTCTTTAGTGATCAGTCTGAGAATTGGTGAAGTCTGAAAACTGCACAGTAGCCTCTCATCACCCTCATTTAAAACACAGGACTGTTTTTTGTGACACAGTGACTTACTGGGTTTGTAGGACTCCTACCACATCTGATAGTCACAGAGTTAAAGCAAGTCAGGCAATAATTACTTGACCACTGGGCAACACTGAAAGCCAATGAAATTATATTGGCAAGTCCTGGATCCCTGCACCTGTCCCTTGGCCATTTAGAGACAAGTTATGATCAATCCCTAACCTACTATGTGTTGTATAATTAAAGCATTTCCAAACATACCCCATATATCAAACTAGAAAATTTATAGGTCCATAATCTGAACTCATAAATTACTGAAAACACCTATTTTTAGCTTACTGACTGCCAATCTGAAAGTCTACCCTTAAAAGTAATAAAATGAGGCAAATTTAGATCAACAAAAAGTGAGGTTGGTAGAATATGCAGGAAAGACTCAATTGCTTTATGGCCTTGTCCTGGAAAGAAAGACTTTTGTTTTACTGCTTCCTTTTCTCTTAATTAAACTGTTAAAGTTAGAACTGATTTTAGACGTGGTGTCAGGAGTGAAAAAAAAACCTTTCTGCATTCTAATTCCATCAACTTACTTTTATTTCTTTGCATGAAATAGATATAAAATATACAGTGAAGACATGATGAATAGAAAAAAAGAAACATAATGGAGTTCAGGGTGGGTGGTTTTGCCCTTAATAAAGTCATGAAGGACAAATTACAGAAAGACTTGTGCAATATAACTAGATATTCAATAGAATCATAGAATCATTTAGGTTTGAAAAGACCTTTAAGATCATTGAATCCAACCATTAACTCTGCACTGCCAAGTCCATCACTAAACCATATCACTCAGCACCTCATCTACATGTATTTTAAAAACCTCCAGGGACAGAGACTCCATCACTGCCCTGGGCAGCCTCTTCCAGTGCATGACAAAGTTTTTGAGAAATAAATTTTTCCTAATATCCAACCTAAACTGCCCCTGGCACAACTTGAGGCCATTTCCTTCTGTCCAATGTTCCTTGGGAGAAAAGACTGACCCCATCTGGCTCCAACCTCTGTCAGGGAATTGAAAGCAGTAAGGTCTTTCCCAAGTGTCCTTTTCTTCAGGCCAACCAACCTCAGTTCCCTCAGCTGCTTCTGATAACACTTGTTCTCTAGACCCTTCCCCAGTTTCATTGGCCTTCTCTGGACACACTCCAGCCCCTCACATTCTTCTTTGGAGTGAAGAGCCCAAAACTGAACCCAGGATTTGAGGTGCAGCCTAGTGCTAAGTACAGGGGGTGATCCCTAGAGAGGACTAGAGAGTCCTGCTGGTCACACTGGTGCTGATACAAGCCAGGATGCTGTTGGCCTTCTTGGCCACATGGGGACAATGCTGGCTCATATTCAGCCAGAATACAATTCCTCTTTTTTTTTTTTTTCACCTTGACCCCAGTTTTTGTAGTTAAAAACTGAACACACGTGTTATTCTTATTTAGTTAGTTGTTGTAACCCAGCCTTTTAGGACAATATCCGTCAGTATCTTACCAAAATATATCATATAGATTCATAGAATTAGTTCCAGAACAATTACAATATAGATTATGCATGAATAGGACATGCCACAAATATGGCCTTGCATTAGACCTCACAATTAGCCAGACTTTTGATATTTTCCTTGGTATATCTTTAAAGTACACTGTATGTCATTGCAGAGCCTATGAAGCTTTTACAGAGTATGCTGTGAATTAATACTGCAGAACAGCATAATTTTCATATTGCTGATATGTACCTTCTATCTGAAATATGATGGATCAGAGTATTAATTTTATGTTGAAAATCTTTAGAAGCATTTACTGCAGCTGCATGTTAAATCTGAAGTGGTTAAAATTCTAAACATACAGAGAGACCAAAGAAATAAAATGCAACCTGTCAAGTAACCTTCCCCCTCACCCCAAGAGTTTTTAATTTGGCATAAAGGGAAAAATGTAGCCTTTGCAGTAGTAATTCAATGGCAGTTAATATGTGTTTATACATACAGACTGCTCCATTATCCAGATAAATGCTAACAGTCTTGTTTCTTCTTGACAAAAAAAATATAATTATTTAAAGTGCTTATTTCAGTGACCAGTTGTCACAACCAGTTGTGGTTGTGACCACAACTTAGCAAAGAAATATGATAACATAACTGTCTGATAATAATTGTTGATGTGATAGGTTAAATATCTAAAATAGATTAATTTATATAAAATTTGGTACAGTTGTTCATTAGCAATTGCCTTAGAGATCTGGTCTTCTACACTCTGCTTCTGCCAAGCTGCACAACTGTATCTAAAAGGAAAGATTGGGACAAGTTTTTTAGAATTTATAGTTAATTGTGTTGATACAGTTATATCCTTCACAATTGCTACTTGCAACTCTTTTGTGGTTTTCTCTGTACTAAGGAATACACTGAATATAATATCAGTGTTATTTTTCCTATTTTTTCCAGGTTTCACTGGATAATATAGTCATGATTTTTGAGTGTCCTTTCTATGTCATGGTGTAATTACAGAAGTCAAGCACACTTGACTTTTAAGTTTTTTGATCAAGGCTGGTGTGCTAACATAACACATTCAAAAGGAGATTAAGTCATTACAGAAAATGAGCAGATCATCTGCAGACCCAGTGCTCAGGAGGGTCTCATGCCCTTGATACTCTTACTATGTTCAGTTACCAGTTCTACCACATCACAGTCTTACTCGATGCATTGAACTTATTTGATGTCCTTTCATATTAGTGACAAACAGTTCAATATTAATTCAGCAAGACAGGCTGCCCCCTGTACTTAAAAATTGCCATTATTAATATAGTATAAAGAACCAAATAACAATGACCTCGTAAAAAGGCTTTTAGTCAGGAGACTCCCAAAATGCCTCACTCAATTGTACAGAATGATGCTTAGACAAAAAAAAAAATAAAATTATTACTATTGTCAAATGTGAGTCATATACAGGGTAAAATGAAAGATATATTGTGTACATTTTATGTACAGATCTGTCCAGAACTTTTTTTTCTAACCTTCTAATAATGTTGCAGTTCTGAATTTCAAGTTTGAGTAGACTGAAAATCACTACAGACAGCGTAGAAGCAGCAACTACTAGATTTCACCTGTATTTCTGAACAAAGCTTTCAATTCACCTCACTTTAAAGATTGTGATGAAAAGCAGTAAGTACATCACAGCAGCCTTTGTTCTGAAAGGGACTAGAGCACTCCACTCATGAAAATTGTGGAAGTAGAAAAAAACTGAGTTACAAAAAAATCATTCCTGGTAAGATATTCTGGACTGAAGCAAGCTGTATGACAAATCCCACACAGTTTTATCTTTTTTAAACAAAATAATGCTTCCTTAAGGCATGAGGGTTACTGAAACACTTTATGGGTTTTTTTTTCCCCTGAATATTAGTAGAATCAAACATTTGCAGATCAGTGTTTTTCCTTTGATCTTTGTTGATTGACTGCTACATCTAGCTAAGATTTAACAGTGCTGGCTGTATTGTCACATATATTTAGCTAATGATCCATAATATAACAGGATGTATTGGACACACAGACAATATCAAAAAGTGTTTACAGATATCTGTTTACATTAGGTCTTCTTATATCACCTGCTAAGTCAGACCACAACATGATTCAACATAACCTGCATCAAAAGTTTTGAGATCTATTATTTTCTAATAAGGGGATGTTGGTTCTGCATGAAGGTATCAAACTCAGCAGTTCTGCCCCATGAAATAAAAATAACATTTATACTTCAAAAACTTAATGATCAATTTTGATTTGTTTTGGTCAGGAAAACCCTGTAGTACTCCATCAATTAGATATTATCTATGTGCTGCTACCAATTTGCTACTGGTAGAGGCATAAGGAAAGGAATAAAACATGATTTATTTTTATGATTGCATGAGGAGTGGCATCTTTGCTACACTTCAAAATATAAAGATCAAACAAAGATCAAGTTTTAAGATTAAGATACAAGATTAAGACATGAAGAGTAAGACATTAGATTAAGATAGTAAAATGCTAGATGAAGACATAAAGACATCCTAAAATTTCAAGATGTGATAGTCAGAATTGATCTGTACACCAAGTCAAGACAGGAAATATAAATGTCATGTATTGCAGGTTTTTCCCTTGAATAGTCTCCACATTTGTACAAAAAAAATAAATAAATCATGACTTCTCATTACATACTGGGATTAAATTATGACAAGAAGAGATAATTAAATGCCTTTGTGCTTTTCTGTGACACACAGAAAGTAGTTTTGAAGTGTATTTTCAAATGTAATTATTGTCCTTTAAAATAAAAATCTACATTTCATGAGGGACAGTTCTGTGTTTAACTTCTGTTTCATTCCAAGCTCTGCTGGCAGTTCATTTGAAAAAGGATGCACACACAACAATAGAAGCATTCACAGACCTGTATTTATAGCACTTAAAACAATCCCCTTTGTTGTATTGTGAAAATCAACTACATTTATTATTTTAACATTATAGGAAGTACTGCATTTCGCTAGAGCCCTTTTTTTTTTTTGTCCCTGAGGTATTTGCTGAAACTGATATCATAGGATATTAACACCCACTGAATAGGTAAATCCCCTAGTTTCTTTCCTTAGATCCAAATCTTTCCATTACTTCTGGTCTTGTCTTTACAAGGAATTTCTTCTGCAGAAATTCCCTCCCCAGTTTTGTTGTAGGTTCCCTTCAGATTCTGGAAGGCTACAATAAAGTCTCCTTGGAGACTTCTTCAGGTTGAACAACACCAACTGTTTCAGTTGTTCTTGTAGATGAGGTGTTCCATCCCTTTCTACCATGTTATGTTTTCTGAGGATAACATAGTCAACAGATTTTAGGATGCTCTGGGGCCACACTTTACAAACACAAGGACAAAAGTAAAGCCTGCTAGCAGGAGAGAAAAGAAGCTCCAGCTAGAAATGCATTAACCCAAATGACTCACCAAAGGAATAAAGATTTCTGTCTGTATTTATATACTGAAAAGTATAAATCCCTCTGCAATAATATAAATCCCTCACATTCCCCAATCTGGCAAGGCAAAACTTTGTTAAGAGCAAAGTGTAGGTCTAGCATTTTAGGTGGTAGTGGAACCTCCTTTCCACTAAAAAGTTACATATGCTGTGTTCTCCATTTACATAACTGCAATTTCCACTAATTTTTCCCTTTAGCTTGGGATTTAATAAAAGTCTAAGATGTAGTGACAAACATACAATTAAAACACAAAAAATGGTGTGGAGAGAGACAGAGACTGTCATTACTATGAGCGTGCAGATGTTTTCTGTTTACGTTATAGCATGAGCAGCCATCAGACACTCCTAATTATAGCTTGTACACTGGTGTTCCTGCAATGCAAGCCATTAACCTTCAACTGAATCACCAGCTTTTGCATAAGGTGCATTGTCATGGCAGTGCTCTATCTTTATTTGAAAGTATCAATACATGCAGGAAAAAAAGGTCCTTTTGAATATATCATACAGCACTTAGTCTTCAAAAGGAAAACAATGATAAATAAATGAAAAAAATAAACTGAGCATAAGGTATTTATCAATTTACATGTGGAAACAAACCAAACCAAAATAAAACAAAGTTTGAAATTCTAGCAGAATTAATAATGAGTTAAGAATGCATTTTCTCAAAATTGAGAGAAATGCAAAGGAATTTGCAGGAGCAACAGAGACACTTCAAAAGGAATTATAATGTACACTTAAGTTCAAGGCTAATATTAACAAAAGGAAAGGGAAAAACATACTCCTGGTACAGGCCAGTTCATTACTTAACCATGACCTTGACTAATTATGGATTAAGAACAACATATTCTCCTACTTGACTTAAAAGCAAAGTGGTATTAAAGCAAACAATTTACTCATGAATAAAAACATTTTTGAAAAAACTTGGTTCTTTTTCATTCATATCTTCGTATCTCAAGACATTTAAGAAATTAATGTAGAATTGAGTGCACCCTTACCACATCTGCAGATGAAATAAGATGAATGGTGGAGTTGATTCACTTGAGGGAACAGATTCTATCCAGAGGGACCTTACAGGACTGAGAATCCCCAAGCACACATCCAAGGATGCTGAATCAGCCACCTCCCTGGACAGCCTGTTCCAGTGCCTGACAAACCTTTCAGTGAAAAAAAATTTTTCCTAATGTCCAGCTTAAACCTTCCCTAGTGCAGCTTGAGACCATTCCCTCTTGTTCTGTCACTAGTTACTTGTGAGAAAAGATCAGAAGCTACCTCTCTACAATGGTCTTTCAGGTAGTTTCAAAGAGTGGTAATCTCTCCTCCAACCCTCCTTTGCATCAGCCTAAAAAGCCTCACTTCCCCCAAAGCTGTTCCTCGTGAGACTTGTTTTCCGGGCCCTTACCAGCTTAATTGCTCTTCTCTGGACTTGCTCCAGCACCTCGATGTTTTACCCAGCAGTATGCACCTATCCATGCCTAGAGCAGCCAGTTTTTTAATAAGAATGATGTGGGAAACAGTGGTGAAGGCTTTACAGAAGTCCAGGCAGACAGCATCCACACCTTGCCCTCATCCACTGAGTCATCTTGTAATAGAAGAATAAAAATTCAGTCAAAAAAAAAAAAGCCCAGAAATAACCAAATCATGTAATTGAACCTACTTTATCCTTTCAAATGTTTCTGTTCATTAAAAGCAAAAAGTGCTGAAATAGTTTAAAAAAAATGTAATTTTTGAAGAACATCTTAAAACAGTCTAAAAAGACTTTAAATATTGGTATGAAAGATCAAATTATCCTTCAGAATAAGAGTTGTTCATATCACATTTATTTTTTATGCTGCTTCTTTACAGTCTTAAACTGTTTAAGCTACTGAAAAACTTTAAGGTTTTCAACAGCATTTATTAGATGTCTTCAGATCTTTGAAAAACAATGGTGAGATTTTAAAAGAAGTTTGTGGAGCAGAGGTCTACTTAACAACTGAAATGAATTTGAAGTAGCTAAATTCATTGGATAATTTCCATACATCAACATGCATATCTTACTGAGCTAGAAACAGTCTGTGTAATTTAGTTTTGTAAGATCCGAGAGGCATAAACTTTTATGTCTGCAATTTTGAGAGAAGTCATCTTCACAATTGTGGCTTCTGAATGCCTTTCCTAGGTACCATGGAAATAACCACTGAAAGACAGTCCTGAAAACCCCTGGAAGGTAACATTTGGATTCTCTAATGTTACAGATTCACCTGTGCTATATTTCTACATGATTTGGTAGTTAGGCACAGTATGGATAAAAATTTACTACTACCTTTGTTGTCATAAGATTTTAATTTGTTTCTTGTATTTCTTATCTCACATATAAAAGTACTTCTACAAGATCTTACCAACTCTGAAATTACTTCTTTAAAGAGGAAAAAATACGAATGTCTTTCTGAAGGCATTTTGTGAATGTACTCATGACTAAGTTCAGCATTGTAACACCAAAAACTACCCATGTCTCTTAGATGAGGAATGCATATTCAGCTTACCCCCAAATTCAACCTCTTCTTTCTCACTAAGCCTGTTGTCATTGGCACCTCTAGGATACCTGTTGATGGCCACTGGCATCTCGAATATAAATGGAGCCTACAAGCCACACTAAGTTCCTCACAGCTCACAATCTGTACAAAACAGACAATCCTGTACAAAAGTGAGGAAAAAGGAAGTGCATAACAGGTTCTACTTTATGTTGTTGAATTTAAAAGGCATGTCTAAGCTTCAAAGTTATCCACTTCTCTCATTTTTGTACTTCTGTCCTGGGGGTTTTTAAGAAAGATGGGGACAATCTGTTGCAACAGGGCAAGGAATGATGGTTTAAAACTAAAATAGGGGAGATTTAGTAAGAAGGAAGAAATGTCTACTGTTGAGCGTGGTGAAACACTGGCCCAGGTTGCCCAGAGAGATGGAAAATGCCCCGTCCCTGGAACCATTCCAGATGAGGTTGGCTGGGGCTCTGAGCAACCTGCTCTAGTTGCAGATGTCCCTGCTCCCTGCAGGAGGGTTGGACTAGATGACCTTTAAAGGTCCCTTCAAATCCAAAACATTCCAGGATTCTATAATTCATTCTCTAAAGTTTATTATTAACACTATAACCAGACAATGCTCTGCAAATAAAATGTATACTCATGTTACTGGCTCTGCAGTGCCAGTGTTTGTTCAACTGTTTATTCACTGAACCCCAAAATATAATTTTTTGATATCTTTTTTTATTGCACTGATACTGTATGATACATGAATGACTTACAGAGAAGAAAGTAATATTTGAAATAACTTTCCTATATGTTTCACAATATGTCTAAAAATTGCTTAGCCTTTTGAAATCTCATCCAGCCATCAGATTCAGATTTTGTGTTAATTCATATGTGCACCTGCATTTCCTGCCAAGAATTTAAGCCAAATGGAAAAGATGAGTAATTACTCATATTCCTAAAAGCCAAAATGATAAAGAATTTTTCTTTCACAAGAACAGTGTGGAAGTAAAAACAATCATGGCACAGAAATCTACATACTACAAAACCTGATTTCAGTCCAGTGAAAAATCAGCATCCCCTCAAGCTACCTCCTGTTTATTCTAAAGAGCTAACTCTACTCCTGAAAATCATGAAAATGACACAAAGATGGTTTTCTGAAATTGTCACTAGACAGAAAGGGAAAATTTAAGTTACTGAGTGTTGTGGAGCAGCAAGAGTAGGGCTGCCATGAGTTAAGGGTTATCACAACACCAATAAGGAACAGCACCATCTCCAAAGAAGCATGAGGTCCTACTGAGACAAGTAGAGCAGGGCTGGTTAGAGTAACAGTTCCCTTGACACCCAACAAATTCAAGATGAAGAGTTGGGTGTGAGGGGAGCCCAGCCAAGAAGTGAGGATCAACAAGGAGTGGGGCTTGGCACAGGCCTTCTAGCAAAGGTCTGAGCTCTGAGATGGAGCCTCTGGAACACAGTTAGGAGTGGGGAACCAAGGTCAGGCTGGTCGTGGCAATCATGGACTATTAGTGCAATGAGGTTTCTTACAACTGAAGCTGTGTGTTTTCAAACTAAGCATTCTACAAAGCTGAATTAAATGAAATGGAAAGTTTTGTTCAAGAAGAGTTTGAGCTTTCTACACCCAGAATTCTGTAAATTTTTATTTAAAAAAGGCACTTCAAACTTCTTTTTTGTTGTTTGTTTCAGTTTCCATGTTGTTTCTAGAAATAGATATATTCTAATGAATATGGAAGGGTTTTTATTTTCATATATGGCATCTTCATGCTTTGCTCAGAGTAAGAATTTCAAAATTCCACTGGCACTGTAATTCAGACTTAGAATGATGTTTGCTTTATTTCTTTGTTAACTCAGCTGTTTTTGACATCTTTTGTTAGTTATATGCCA
The DNA here is from genome assembly GCA_024611195.1 of Ceyx melanurus. NCBI lineage: Eukaryota > Metazoa > Chordata > Aves > Coraciiformes > Alcedinidae > Ceyx > Ceyx melanurus. The sequence continues at coordinate 148,863 of JANHGL010002032.1, forward strand.
ACATAAAACATTGGAAGCACTATTTATATTCATCTGCTTGATGAACTGTGTAGTAATTTCATAGATCTTTCTTTAAATAATATTGAATGTCACTCTAGTGCTCCATCTTTCCACATTTTGTGCATGTTTCTTTCCTTGGCAATAAGATTGAAAGAATATAAATAAAATAATTCATTTTTAATAGTGCAAAGTCCTCCTAAATTGCTATTATCACTTCCAGTTAATGAGCACTTCTCCTACTGGCAGAAGAAGACACTGAGGACAGCATTAAAGATGGTTGTAATGAAATAAATTAGCTGCCCAGCTTCTGTGAATATCTCCACAGGAGCGAACCCAAAGCACAGCATGAACTCTAGTTCAAGGACTGAAGGGGGACAAATCCTTTCCTTTGCTTTTTGGTACATCTAATTGTATAAGATTTTTCTTTCGGGAAGCCCAAGCCTTTTGGTTTTGTTTGCTTTTGAGGTGCTGCTGACAGCAGACAAGAGATTTCTTGTTTTAGACTCTATCATAATAATCTAAAACAAATATTAAATATTTGTGGATATTGTATATTAAATATATATTTAAAATAAATATTAGTGAAATATTCTATTTCATGTTTGTAGCTTGAGGACAGAATCATTCTTAAAAAATACCCATGGCTCCTTCCAGAAGAGGAGCAGTAATTCTCCCTGTAGAAAATATAGATTATGCATTGAAAATACCTGCACTAAAACAAACTATTACAAAAGCATTTGGTAATACCAATATAAAAAAAACAAACAAACCAAAAAACATGAAATGAGCTTTGTTATTGTAACCAAGTCTCTAGTACTTCCTCTGCATTCAGATTTCTATTATTTTATTTTCAATATTTCTGTACATATTTATTGTATTTCTAAAGCAATATCTGAAATAGCAAGTCAGGAGTTCAGTGTAATATCAACTCATGTTACACAGCAACCTGTCTGAGTTTATAGTTTCCAAAGTTTGATAGTTTTATCTGCTAAACATGTTGCAACTATTTGCAAGCTGAATTAATGGGGCTTATATGCTCATAGATTTTTTAATTCCTCAGCCACAGAGTTTTCTTTTGTTAATTGCATTATCACAGAATTGGTGGTTTAAGCTTGTTTGCCTGTACTTTAGAAAGTTAGATCATCCCTAGAGTTACTTGTTTGCTTTGTTGTTTTATTTAAGTAGAGGCCCTGAAATAGCCAGTCATTGCACAATGTTGCATGAGGTGAGCAAAATGTCATAGCAAAATACCAATAAAGGCTCCTCTACACATGAAAGTCTTACATGCAGAAAACAAACGGTGCATCAGCTCTCTGAATGGGTTGAACTCCACTCAGCCCAGGAAGAAAATTCAATTATGTATAGGGTTTTACATCAAATTCAGTCATCTTCTCTCCAGCTTGGTTAATTTCTTATTTTTTGTTGTTAATTAATCACACCAGAAAAAAAAAAAAAATCCAAATTAGCAGTTTATGAAGCATTGCTGATAAAAACCTTCTAATATTTTCCATTTAACAAATTCCCTTCTCCATTTATCTGCATGACACATGTAGATAGTGCATGCTTGGCATAAGGAAGTACTACACAACTTAAACATCCTTACACACAAACAAGAAAACCACCCGGTCTTCTGGACAAGAAAGTTTTGAGCTATGGCAATTATCACCGAAGACTCCTTCATGTGAACTCAGGACTCCAAGTCAGTGTTGAGCTTCATATCAAACATAGAGAGTTAGGAAAGAGCTGCAAGGTAACCTGATTTGTGTGATGGAACTTTTCCTTAGTTTATCCTCAGTCTTTCATCCAGAGATGATTTTTTTTTTCTCTGTTTTGCTGAACTCAGTTTCCCTTCTCACCCCAGGTCTCTGCTTTAAGAAAAAGGCCTGTGTTCCTCTCTACCATTGCTCAGAAGGAATAATCAAGAGACTATTCACTCCTCCCCAGTGAGGCTCCTGACTGATGCCTCTGCAGCAATTCCATGAACACCAGCTTCTAAGGCTGCAGGGGTTTTAAAGAACATAAAAAAGAAGCAGTGCACTGTAGGCCCATGTGAGACATAGTACTAACGAGCAGAAGACTTCACTGATTGCATTCTTGCTGTAAAAATCACTCTGAACTAGGGCAAACTAATGTACAAGAAAGTGGAAAGGCATTCTGGACTTTCTTTGTTGATCATGTTGTCGAAAAATTGGCCAAGATAAAATGCTGGTCTCTTGAACCCTCAGGAATATATCGTGGCTTCAAATTCATAACAAGTTCCATGAAAACTATGAAGACATGCTGCCAAAGCAAGACAAGAAGGATAGATTTGTATTAAAAGGTTGATTTTTTTGTAATGGGTAATTATTAGGATAACTTAAGCACTCTTCTGAAATAACCAAAACCATTTTGCTGTTAACTGGATTGGGCACAAAGGCTGATACTGAAGTCATCAACTTTTCTGTTTCTACATCAGGACAAATGTAACCTCATGTCAAATGCATGTGGAAGTCTCTATATGATGTATAGGTCCTGTGATATTTGTACAATCTGTTTTGAAAGACTGACCAGTGCTGGTTCCCTGTCTCACAAAGCAGAGTCAAAACACATAACTGATAATATGCTTGTTTCAGACATCTTGCTATCAGGAGAGCAAATATATGATAAATATTAGGCCAACTCTTTAATGCTATTTTTTACTTTATATAGGTAGAAATAGGGTTTACATTACTTAATGAGCTTCTGCAGAAATCTTATGCTCACATCTCCATTGGTCTTTGGCTGGTGTGTTGTTCAAAAGGGAAGAATTTGATGCTTTAAGAAACAAAGTATCTTGAAAAGGAAATGTCAGAATAATTCTCACTTTATCACAGCTGTTCCTTCTGAGGTGAGCAAAAGGTTACAACATTTGATCATTAATGCTTCCAGAACTGATATTTAGAGTTTGAATTCCAAACTGCAGAAATTGAGGGACAAAATATCATATGTTTGGAAGAATTCTAACCAATCCTTACTGCTCCTTGTCCTGCATCCCTTGCTAAATCTGACTTCTGCTGCTCTTCTTTAAATGAAGATTTACTTCTCAGTGAATAAACTCCTCTTGCTAAAGTCTAGTGCTAAAAAACAGTGGTTGCAAATTGTAGCCCTCAGAAGTTTTATAAATTGGAAGACAGAGAGGAACATTTGGGTTAATAGCAATGTACTAAAGCTTCAAAACTAATCTGCTGTCACTAACACATTCACCCCAATACACTTACTCTTTTGAGACTCTAAGGTCAGATTTCTCTGTTCCTGGAAGGGTTTGTCATACGACCAAATAAACCCTTCCCTTTCAAGATCTCAGAGCTGCATCCATTCCTCACATTTTAAAGCAACTTCTCATCATAACAGCTGGAAATTTAGTTTAAAAAAATAGACTTTGGCACAAAAGAACATTGTGAAGACAGAAAAACAGCTAAAAAGTAGAAAGAGCACAAAAATACATAGCAATGGTAATTTTCCTCCTATTTCTACATACCATGCAGGCAAAAGTAGGAATCCTCTGAATATTGCTGTTGTTAAAAACTTCTGAATTTAAGTACTTTTTAATCATTTGTATACAATCTAACAAAAGCTTCCTCACAATGACCCTGGATTTTCTTGCACTGCCTTATTTTTCAAAGCTTTACATTATAGTCCAGCAACACATGACTGTGTATAATAACTTATCTCTAAGAACTCCCAGAACTGTGAGGTGAGTTCAGGTTCATGGAGCAAGCAGTAAAATTTGCCTCAGACAAGATGAGCTTACTGCCCACATTCAGCATATTCATAATCCATGCACACAATCTGCTGAATGGCCAAAGCAACTGTAATTGCTAAGAAAAAAAAAAGAGGAGCTTTATAGAGTGAAAATAAAAGAGTTAGCCTGCATTTCCAGGAGAAAAAGTATGCTACAGAGCATAATGTTCTTACTGATGTATATTCTATGTATCATAGTATTTATCCACACAGACTAGAAGAACCTGTCATTCTTCAATCTTAATTAAGCATATTCAAGGGTAAATACATCTACATGAATGTAAACCTTAATATTTTCTTTAATAACACAGTAAAACCTAAGCCTAAGGGGATGTAATAAGAATTAATTGTAGTCATTCTTTACAAATACTTTACTGAGAATATCTTTTGAAAATTGGAGAGCTTGCAGTAATTTATTGCTAAGAAGAGAATGAAATATTTTTTCTAGGAAAGTTCACATTAATTTTAATAGTCTGGTAATATTACCATTATTACATCAATACTTTTCCCTCTAGATTCCTGTGTTTTTCTCCTTGCTACAGCACAAATGAAAGGAAAGATCAGATTTTCTTGAATCACAAATGAGATTCCCACTATAGAAATATATCTTGTGTTAAATATTCACTACCAGGGTTGCAAAGTCAAAATTTTTAGTCTCAACTTAAAATATTCTACCTTTTATATTCTACATGCCAGCATCCCAAGACCTAGTTACCTGTTCCTTTTGGATCATCATTATAAAACAATTTTTCTTCTGCCCAGCCAAGAAACTAATGGACCAGCTTCTTCCTCTTTTTTAGGTTTCTAGTCTCATCTTTCCAATTCTGTATTTTCCTTTGTCTATCTCCCTTCCTTCTCCTTATTGTTACCTTTGAATTGACAACTTATTTAATCACATTGTCCATGTTAATAAGTGAAGTACATTGCAAAAGAGGCAATCTTTCTGGTTTTGTCTGCTTTAGCCTCTGATTGTAAGAGTTGAGCTGCAGTTGCTGGTTGCAGCCTGTTCACTCCTTGACTGAAATACCTGTGTGTGGGTAGATGAGGCAGTCACCACTCATTTCTTAAAATATATTTTTTTAATTTTTATTTTAT